>SJJU01024995.1:0-10272 GCA_012932125.1 Conopomorpha cramerella | reverse complement strand
TACTGGCCAGAAGAACCGGGAAGAAACTGGCATCTTTTCAAATCGCCAAGGCTTACTGCTAAGTATACTTAACATAAATTTAATTTGTTTATTTTATTTATATATTATATTAAATCATAAATAATCATAGACCGAACATTTTCACGCGTTAATTCCATGGTAATGTCCGCAACAAAATTTCAAAACAACACAAAAATAAAAAAATGATAGTCACGCAATTCGAAAATTTTCATAATCCGTAAGAGTTCTCTTTTCAAAATCAGTATTTTTTTTTCGTATCTGGCCAATTCCAGAAACTTTCAGTATGACCTATCGTAATATTGGTAGGATTTATGTCTATAGGTAGATCGTACAATTAACTCTACTATGACAGCCGAATAAAACGCCGTAACATTAGGTTAGGATAGTTCAGTGTAGGAGGCTTGTTGTTCTAGTTCTCTAGTTCTGTTTCACTCGTTCAAATATCACCCGATGAGGATAGAAGAACAAAATAAAACAGTATGTCAACACTTACTTTATATAGTTGAGTGTAGGTTAGTTTATGTTAGTTTTCGATCTATAACTTCCTGGCCTTTCGAAGAATAGGACTATGGTATCTCCGATAACCCCTTTTAGTGCTTTTCGTAAGCCGCGGCTTACGAGGCGTCGAGGCGGTCATTGAGCCGTAGGTGTTGGAGTGGGGTTTCCAGCACCAAAAAAGACGGTCCCGCGACGTACATTGCGGCATGGTCCCGTTGCCGTCGTGGAACTGCTGGAGTGCACTAATCACCACCCATCCCGAGCAGAAGTGTACAGGCTCTAGTTACTGTGTTTCACCTTTTAAAAAGTAACCTCTCCTATCCCCAGGGTAATAAGCATCAGGATGGTGTGCACGGGCAACTGGAGATGCAGCGTGTGGATGCTGGCTGCTGTGTGGGTGGTGGCTGGTGTTGTCGCCAGTCCGGTGAAGAGGGCTACCGGTGACGTGGAAGCCAGAAGACGGAGCGCGGTCGAGAGGAGCGCTGTCAGGTATGGTTTGACTCTATTCTTACTCTAGAGTTTGCTAATCGCTAGCATGAAAACACACGAAGCTGTGAACCTGTCGATTATAGAGTCTAAGAAATACACATCTGTGTGCTGGAAGTTTCTAGGTGGTTCTAGGCGGCAAATCTTCGCTGGAATTGAAATTGATTTTGATGAAATTTATTTACATACTCAATAAGGTTCCCTTTCCCCCAGATTCGGCCGTTCGTACCCAGCGCAGCCGTCAGCGGCGGACATCCGCGAGGCTCTCCAACGGAGCCTACGCAGCGGCAACACCTTCCTGCGTCTCGGTCGCTCCCAATCGACCCTCTCGCTCACACCGGACGATCTGATAACCCTTCTCAGGTCCTACGACGACGAGGAAGTGTCGAAGCGCGGTGCAAACTTCCTTCGGTTCGGACGCGATCCGCAGTTCATTCGTTTCGGAAGGTCGCAGAGCGAGCAGGATGGCGATAGCACGGATTCTGACGGTGGTGCGTACCAGCAGAGGAAAGGCAGAGCTCGTGACCACTTTCTGAGGCTCGGTCGGGACAGTGAGGAACTCAATGACGTCATGGACGATGACGTAGACAGGCAGAAGAGGTCGGTGCAGCCGTGCGATGGATGTCAGTCGTAAAGATTAATATTAAAAAAAAAGAATACAATTTCGGTACCTTCAAAATAACAGTTTTATGTGGCTATTTACCTGTACCCTACGTCCAGCTCTCTTTTTAGATATTTTAATGTTAAATAAAATGGTTAAAATGTATTATAACGGGATTGTACGTTATTTTGTTATGCGTGAACTGCGTATTTACTGTAAATGGATTTTTATTACTACGTTAAATGGGGTATTCAAAAATATGGGGCAAAAGGGAATATTATTTTACAAATTATTTCTTCATTTTGACGATGATTGAAATAGAACAAAATGTAGTTTCGGTATACGCATTTCTGGCCCTATGTATGTAAAGGGACCCCTGATTTCATATTATAATATTATTTATTTAAAAACTAAATGCTAAAAGCATACTAGTCGACAATCCATAACTATAATGGAAAATATTTCTGTAGACAGAATAAACAATACATAATAAAATTAATTTTATTCTACATACCCGATTTGCAATACTTATAAATTAGACATAAATAGTAGATATTTCTCAATTATTCACTATTAATAATTATTTCTTTCAATTATTCTAGAATATATTCTAGCAAAGAAAAGCAAAATGCGCTTGAACGAAACTTCTGTCAAATTTTCGTCAATTTTAATGTACTTACTCATTTAAAAAATATTGAACTTTAATGTGTTTAAATGCTGCTAGCATAAACTTGTCTCGTTGCGCCATCTCTATCGTCATACCTTTGTCACAGTAGCAGTACTACCTACCTATAGAGAAGCTCGATATACTACCCGTCAATAGTGTGAAGTAGTCTGTTTCTTCCGGCGACGCAGACATAGAAGTATGTCCTTTTATCATCGTCATAATCTGCCATATAACGTCTACTGCTGGACGACGGCCTCCCTCAACGGTTTCCATGATAATTTCGGGGGGAAATGCCAATAATAGCGACGCTTGGCAGGCGGGTTGGCGAACGCAGTGGTGTTGTGGTTTAACGACGCTGGGAACAGCGCTGCTCCCCGTTCTCTGGACAGTTCCCTCGGTCGCCTCGCTGCGACACCCACGATGGCGGAAGTTGGGCTGCCCCCCTAGCACAGCACTCCAAGAAATAAGTGACAAGACATATAAGGCGCTGCGATTTGTTGAAACTAGCTGAGTCGCACAAAGCGTGACATAAGAGCCAATCAGAGCGCGTAATTGTTCTATGTCATGTCTTTCTTGAGGCGCGTGCTAGGGCTGCTGGGGTGGTGACACATGTCTTCTATTTGCCGTCACCAGACGACACTACGGTGCTCTTTCACCTGAAGCGCAGATGTTTATCTAGTGGACTCGAGAAGCACTAATAAACGTATTGTGCTACTCTATCTCGGGCAACAGAAAGAGATGGAGCTTCGAGATAAATCCGCGGGTGCATGCTAAACGCACAGGCATAGAAATAATTTATTCTGGGGCTCAATTATCTACCCACTAAAATATTCGTTTTTTATTTTTAGATATAATAGCGGTTTATATTTCCTCTGTATAATAAATTGTCTAAAATTATCCGAAGATGTTTAAGCGTTTGTTTGATCGTGCCCATTATGGATAAAATTAACTAACAGATTAAAATGGACGAAATATTAAACGATTTTACATAATATTAACACCTCTCGATTTAGTTTCCATCGATTAGTGTGTAATAAGAGACGGCGGGTTGATTAAGGGCATTGGGGTCAATAGGAGCAAAACTGCTTGTAATCAAATTCATTGTAATATAGAGGTAATATATTGACTTTGATTTACTGTCAACAGCATATAGTACAAGGTTAAGGTTATATACACTGTATTAAAATTGTAATATCTACTATAACATTATGGTAATGCAATAAAGATATTGAGTATTGAGTATTGAAGGTACTTACAAAAAAATCTGACCAAAGATTCGTCGCGTAGTATCTGTCGGGTATAATAAAAACATATAATAAAAAAAAATACACTTCACGCCTTTAATCCCAAAGAGGGGTAGGCAGAGGCACTTGCTTTTAATAGTATTGAAGAAAAAAACAACCGCTCACCCTTAACCGATTATGCATTCACGCATCGAGAAAATATATGGACCCTACTCCGAAGATAGTTATACTATACTAGTGGACGCCCCGCGGTTTCATTCGCGTAGTTTTACTTGCATCCCAAATTTCAAGCGTCTAACTGGAGCGGTTTCGATTTATCATACAAAAGTATTTTTCCTTTAATTCCCGTTCCCGTAGGAATTTCTGGAATTCCTTTCTTAGTGCACCCCTACGGTACCTAAGCTACGTCCGTTCCAAATTTCTAGTGCCTAAGTTTAGCCGTTTATATGTCAGTCAGTCAGTGAGCTTTTCCTTTTATATATTTAGATATATTTGTATCCTGACAAACCTATCATGGGTCTTTCCCATTACGGGTTGGTGACATGTAGAAATTAAGTCCGCCACGCGTACTTTTTTTTTGTGCATTAAAATGTTTATATAAATAAATACTTCTTCAGAGTAGACTCCATATATTTTAAACCCTGATAAATTGACAAATCTAACAATTCTCTTTTGGCAGCTATCACCTGCATTAATTTTGGAGACTTGACAATCAATGTGTTTATGCAGACAGCTGTCAAAAGGAAATTGTTAGATTTGTCAATTTATCAGGGTTTAAAATTGTCATATCCTGACAAACCCATCGGTCTTTCCCATTGCGGGTTGGTGACATGTAGAAAATAAGTCCGCCACGCGTACTTTTTTTTTGTGCATTAAAATGTTTAAATAAATAAATATTTCTTCAGAGTAGACTCGATATATTTTAAACCCTGGGTAAAACTAACAATTCTCTTTTGACAGCTATCACCTGCATATATTTTGGAGACTTGACAATCAATGGGCCTTACGAATAATGGCGGAATTGCTATTTAGAAGATACACAAAGCTCAACTTAACTTGTCAGTTGTATGTCAAATACGGAATAACCAGTTCAAGTAGAACTGTAATAACAGTTGTGTAAGTAAAAAGGCGTTTATTGGTAAGGGGGTTAGTGTTTATGCAGACAGCTGTCAAAAGGAAATTGTTAGATTTGTCAGGTTTTAGTCACCTTTACAACACTAAACTTGATTTGTCGGGTGTATGTAGTAGACTTTTAATAACTGTGGTATATCTAAGTATAATCACATCTTGTACAGAGAGAATATACTGGAAAAAAAGTTAAGAAAAAAATCTGTATTCAGTTTGCCCCTATTTACCATGTTGCCTCAAACGAACCCGTTTTTACTAACCGTTTCACACCAACAAAACGAAGATTTTATTTTATATAAATTACTATTGATACACTATTCAGTATTTCCTGAAGTAAAAAAAATCTAGCATATTTTGTAGTTAAGTAAATATTTCAAATTATATAACAATATTTATGTACTTAACATTATTTATGTAATTATTCAAATTATATAGTGGAAGTATCTAAAACAAAGGCTGGGTAATAAAAAAGTGTTTAGGTACTTTCACTCGTTATCGTATTTAATGAAAAAATATAAATAATAATTAAAGAACTGTTCAATAATAACAACGTACCTACATAATAATAAATGTTTTAAATGAAACATATTATACATATTGTTTTTTTTTCACCATCTATCAGTAATCCCCAAAAGGAGGTGCAAAGAACATTAGGACCCCGAGCAATGGTCTTAGAAATGTTGTTAGGCTCATCAATATGAACAACTTTCACTATGGTGACAATGCGGAAAAATGAAAAAAACAAATTTTTATCCCCATACAAAATGTCATCTCCCGAGGTAAAAACATGTTTACTTTGTATAGAGATGTTTCTTTTTGCGTTTCCCCGCATTGTCACCATAGTAAAAGATGTTTATATTAATGAGCCCAACAACGTTTCTAAGACCATTCCTCGGGGACCTTTTACACGCAGTATAGGCCTTCAGTTACAGGTTGGTGCTCCCTCATACCCTGAATAAACCAAAATCCCCCAAAGTCCACTTCTTTGACACACCAGGGATAAAGGCAACTACACACATCAAAAGTGTCTAGGGATCAAGAACATTTTTAACTCTAAGAAAAAAAATAATTTATTTAAATCAAATCTAATCTTCTGGATTGGTCTCCTATCTAATTCCCCATGCCTGTATCAATGACTTATCACTCTATTTTGAATAAATTGTGAATGAATTCAGTTTTTGTAAAATATATTCTTGATTGCAATCTTCTAAAATGTACTTGATCCCTAGACACTTTAGCCGTGTGTATTTACACCCCAGACCACCATTGGATAATAATTATAGCATGTTAATTAATTGGATATAAATATTTAACACTTTCGTGGACACGTATCGCCTGTGGACGTGAGAACAACAATTATTATACTTCTGTCTTATAATGAAGTGTCCACGACTACATGAAAGACTGCATCATCATGCTGAATAACTTTCATTACGAGGTCACACAGGTAAGGACATGGAAAGATAACTCTTAACCAATACTTCTCCATACATTTAGGGGAAAATTAGTACCAAGAGGTCGAATATTTTTAACCGAATTAAAAAGAAGGAGGTTCTCAATTCGACTGTATTTTTTTGTATTGCGTTACCTCTAAACTTTAGATTGGATAAACAAAATTTGGATGATCCTTTTTTGTATGAAATTTGGTATTTCCCATTTGGTCCCATTTTTGGGCCAGTTCCGACAATATAGAATACATGAGAAAACCACAAAGGTCTTATTATTTTACTGGTAGTAGTATCTATGTAAGTAGGTCCTTTTTTGACATGATAACATTTAATAACTCATTACTAGGGTCTGAATGCACGAAACAAATGACGTCATTGTCCCGTTCCGCAAGCGAGTGTACAACTTCTAATGCAATGTTTGACGTTGTTCGGTCAGACTACCGTCCGTTGGGCATATGGAGAGTATGGATGAAAGTCGATTAACGAAAGAGATTTATATGGGTGATGTAATGAGCCGGGTCAGTAGAGGTCGCCCCAGAAGGACATACATCGACCAGATCGGTGATGTCCTGGCCGAAGGTGGCGTGAAAAGTACTCGAAACCGGAGGTGATGTATGAAAACATGTATGAATGTAGATGTAAGGGGGTTTGTCAGGACCGTGACAAATGGAGATCTGTAGTCTCTGCCTACCCCTCTGGGAGACAGGCGTGAAGTGTATGTATGTATGTGTGTATGTATGTACTACCGTCCGTAAACCGAATTTACAGACAACCATTTTAACAGTTTTTTAAATTATTTTCGTTTCCTGACGTTCACACTGTAAGTTGCTCAAGATGATAAGTAGAACTACTTGGCCCTTAAAATTTATTCGTATCTAATAAAGTCATCATCATCGTCATTTTCCTGCCCTTATCTCACACTAGGTGGGGTCGGCGCAACACGTTTCCTTTCGCCATTAATCTCTGTCATTCGTAGATCCATGTTGCAGTTAGATTTGGCGTACATATCTAATAATCAAACATCAAAAGTAACATAACAAAATACATTATCCAGCAACTAAAGCTTTATATGGAACGCGGGAATCGAACCCACGATTGTCATCCTAGAGGCAGATGCCCTAACCATAGCCCATCTCAGCCTTAATGGACACCTGTTTTTTATTTACCTTTACTTAAAAATATCTTGACGTACACCTGTCTTCTGTTTCCCTCCACGGCATTAGGTGGCCGGAGATAGGAGAGTAGCATCACAGAATTCTGATACTTCTCATCCCCTCTGCAACCCCTCAGGACCGTGGTTCATACGAACAGAATCCCTAAATTCTGCGACACCAACTTTCGGTCCTCAGGCTCCGCGTCATTCAGCCTTCGGTGCGTTTTTCAATGACCAAGACATGGAATTTGAAAAAAAAAGTTTATCAACAAAGACAACGTCACGTCATACTATTTCAAATCACTTTTATGCTGTCAACACAAATATAAATAAACATTAGCCAGCAAACAATAATGTCGAAATTCGCCCAAATTCTTCAAAGAACACAGGTAAGACGTATATCCAGTACCTCCCCCCTACGATGCTGCAAGAAGTTTGATCCTCTGGAGGTCCAGCGATCTCGGCTGAGTAGCGGTTTGACTATTGCTGTCGCACGCCCTCAGGGTTCACAGATGGGCGCCTGCACCGTCGTGTACCAAGCAGGATCAAGATACGAAGCTGACGACAGTCTTGGAGCATCCCATTTCATCAGAGTCTGTTCAGATGCCGCCGGTCAAGGGTACACATCGTACGCCAAAACTAGAGTGCTACAGCAATACGGCGCTTACATGACTTGTTCGAGCGATCGCCAGAGCATCTCATTCACTCTGAGATGTCCACCACCTTATTTCCCCGAGCTGAAATACTACCTGGTAGACACTGCGGCCAGGCATTGTTACAATCACTGGGAGGTGAACGAGAGAAGGAAGCAAGTACGCGACGACTTAACCCGGGTGTCTCCGGAACAGATGCTGGTCGATCTGATACAACGCGCGAGCTTCAGAGGGCCGTTGTCAAATTCTGTATTTTGCGTTGACGAACGCGTGGACAGTATATCATCTGAGAGCATTAGTAAATTCGTGAAATCAAATTTCCAGTCCTGCTATTGCTCCGTGGGTAGCGTGGGCCTGCCTTTCGAGGATGTACTGACACTGTCTGAGAAAATCGACAGCAGTGGCACGCGTGATCCTTGCACAGCTCGTGTTCAGCACGTCGCACCACGAAGCTCTTTAGAAACTCACGACTTGGGGCACGGAAGCGATACTTGGATTGCAATAGCAGTTCCAGGATATGGCACTAACGACTTTGGAAATTTATTGAAGCAAACCATAATAGCTGAAGCGTGCGGCACTGGGCCGATGCAGCACGGCTTCCACGAGTACGACAGAATGCTGCAGCAACCTCTGGGCCTGATGGCCGGCACTGAGCACTTCACCCAGTACAAAGCCTTCAGCATTGGCTATAAAGATGCTGGATTATTTGGTTTCATAGCAAAGACACGCGCGTCTTCAGCGTGCAGATCGGCGTATGCCATGACAGAATTTATGAGAAACCTCGGTGACCTTCAAATGCATCAGATTGTTATTGGCCAAGAGCGTTTGAAGATGAACGCTTTGTTGATGAACGAGAGGTGTGACATGGACTCCGAGAACTACGCTCTTCAGGGTGCTAACAATGTTACCATTGACAATGCTGCTAGTCTTTGCACTATGGTGGACGGAATCAGTGTTTCAGACGTAATAACTGTCGCCAACTATTTCGCACACCAGGTGTGTTGTCTGTCAATGGCGGTTGTGGGAGACGTCGGGGCAGTGCCGCATGACAAAGACGTCATTCGGACCTGCTGTTGAATGCGTGATACCGTAATGAATTAACTTAGAAAATGGGAATGAGAATCCGAATATTTTTTACGGAGTATTCTAAAATACACGTTACCTGGAAAGTGTTTTTGTGTTTTCGTATAAAAAGATAATTAGTTATTGCGTTGCGTACATTGTGTAGTAGGTATAGCTGGACTTCACCGCCTTTTGAAAGTCGAGACCTGACAACCTAGCTTCCAACCGCTCTTAAACCTATGTATCAATATTCCAAGTAATCAGCTGCGTGTTCTTTATAAGAAGAAGTAAGAAGGCATTTATAGTGAGAGGACGTCCTCTTAGTGTGTTCACATGGTATTTTCTCATCTTAGTTAGATTTCTACAAATTAGACGGAACAAAGGCGGCCTGCCCATCGCACCACAAAAATCTTTGTCGCAAAATAAATATTTCTTAACCCTTTCGAGGAGACAGCTTGTCCGTAGACGTGATGATAGTAGAAGAACAAAAAGGTCATTTAATTGAACACGAATGCATGCTTGCATAGTGCGGGCGCCATTAGTTAACAAACACACACATAATCTTCAAGTTATTAAATAATAATAATTTATTTCCCAAAAAATTTATTACATTTTATCAATATAAATTGCTTGTGGTCCTTGCACTAGGTAAACCTGTATCGCGAGGACCAGGAACGGATTGCCAATATTTTACGTAAACGACAGACGGTTGTGTATTTTTTTAGAAAAATAAATATGTAGATTGGGAATACTTTGTTATTTTTCTATTCTTTCATTAGAAGTTTTTTTTAAACAACCCAACCATCGTACCGTATGTTAGGCAGCGATATGTGTTCTCATCTCACATCAGCAGCACGAGGCCAGAATAGTTTCCATTACAGCAAAAGCTACTCTAGCACATTGACCAATCAGTCACGAATCACGATGGAGTGATTTGTTTCAAACTCCGTACAAAGCAACGTTGATTTCTATTCATCGATGCTGGTTTTGTTCTTTGTCTTTGTTTTCTGTGATAGTTGTCACCGTTACATAGTTACTATACTGGTTGGTTTTTTTTTAAACGCACTGAACAAGCGTTTGACCACCATCCTGTCTGATGTTAAGCAGCTATGTGGTCTACGATAGAGCACACGTCTTATTAATTTTGTTCATTGTTCACTTTGAAGACTTTCAGACTGCACTGCGCAGGAAACACATACTCCGGCAAGTCATTCCAAATCCTGGCGGTTCGCACTATAAAAGTAGACGCAAACCAAAACCGTTTGGTTTGCGTAAATGGTAAATCCAGCTGGTATGGCAGCAAAACAAGGA
>SJJU01024988.1:0-11336 GCA_012932125.1 Conopomorpha cramerella | reverse complement strand
ATCAGCTTTTGAGACATGAACAGTGCACTAGCGTTGTTCTAACTTTATGAATACCACGGTTACAATACAAACAGTCATGCTAAAACAAATAAGTGTGTAAGTACATCAGTCACAGATAATTAAAGTACCAACAGTATATTATAACATTAGGTATGTAGGGTCAGATTATTAGTACCGTGTGTGCAATGTCATGGGGTTTTTGGAAAAAGGTTCATAAACGTCTCACCATAAGCCGCAAGGTTGAGTGACACGAGTACTTTGGGGGTCGGTGTTTGCAGCACGCATGTGTACACCCCGGACTGGGACTTGGTCAGCCTGTTCAGGTACAAGGTGACGACGCGCCCCACCACGGCCGAGTACACGTCCGCGCCGCTGCTTTCACTAGGAACATACAGTTAGAGTTACTTTTCTGGTGAAAGGGTCGTACATCGGCACATGCAACTTGTCCTGACAAATTAAGAAAAATCGTTACTGCGGTTATTCGAAAGTAATAAGCGATTCATTTTTATTTATCTAGATTGTGATTATTCGATATTGTATTTACTACTAATTAATTTATTTTTTTTATTTAACGATCGAACCTTTGTAAGTCTGGGACAAAAATTAAAAGTAGTGAAGCTTTCTAAAAATAAATCGTTACTTATTTTCCGAGTAATGCTTCGCAAGTCCTTTCAATTGATACCCATATTGTAATGATGCATTAAAGATAATAAGCCCGCCATTTTGAAAGTGCCGCCATGTTGGATTCAAAAACGTCACATGGTAACTCATGTGACGTGTGACTTGGTTGAAAATATCTGCTTCAAAATTGAGTTGCAAGATTCCAACCGTACAAACATCTTACATATCTACTCACAAACATTGCATGTGAAATAAAAGCTGCTTTGCTTCAAATAGGCCTAGCAGTAGACCCAAGTATTACTCGATGTGTGAAAGTAATTATCGTACGATAGACTAGCTACTTGTCACGAATACCCATGTGATTTGTCGAAAAGAACCCTAATTAATATGGCGTCCTGGGTGGCACGTAAAAAGAAACAGGTAATTCAACGAAAACCTTTTACAGTTTCTATTAATACTGACTGAAAATTAGGAATAAATTCTCAAATCTACCGAATATCCAGACGAAATTTATATCAATCGGTGCAGTCGTTTCAGAGGAGTAACTAACAGTACGACACGATAATTTTATACAGGGTACTTTTATACGCGAACTAAAAAATATAGTGTATATTATTTGGTGCCTTTACGTTAGTCTGATTTGAACTGCAACAATGTACTTAAAAAAGTACATTGTTTCGGAATAAACCGAGTTTAAAGTTTATACCCATAAACAATGTAACTAACATTTGTGATGTCAACTGAATGTCAGTAAAGGGCGTTTTGAAAAGAAACTAACGTCTATTGAAAAGTCTGTTATTGATATATTTTAAACTTAAAACTACGAGGATAGGAATAGTGATAACTGAAAATTTCTATTCTCAAAGATCCTATCCTAATTCTATTCGACGCAGCTTCCTGACGTAACATCCGCGTACAAAATGTTGCTGCTGACCACGCGGCCATTTCACTTTGTTAGAAATTTATCGGCACTGCACAGCACCACACATTGAATATGAACGCGTTTTTTTTTTACCTATCCGTCAACATAAACTTGTAAAAATTAAAAATCGTGACTTAATCCTAAAAGGGGTACGCTTAGGGCTAAGGAAAATTATAACAACGAATAAACACATTAATATCTGTATAAAACATTTTGAGGGCCGCGGTGGAGGTACTTAATAACTGAACGCCAGTTGTTTCAGTGCAATCGGAACACATTCAGATTTCCGACCCGTTCCATTTGAAATTTGTGAGCGAATGAAACTTTTTGTTTACAAATAGATTTATGGCTACGTGTAAAAAATCATTTTATTTGCATCAACGGTATCAGTTAAATGTTTTTTTTTTCAAATTGATCCAGTAGTTTCGGAAACTAGTCAATTCAAACTAAATAACACTATGTATCAATACTTGCTGACCCGGAAAAAGTTGTTATGCCAATATTTTGTGTTTTCCTGCTATACATGCATGTGTTATACATACAACCCTTACACTAAAATCACATACATGCACGCTGCGTGGTTTTGATACAAAAAATGAAGAACATACATACATAGGGACAAACAGCGGGAGCCGTCATTGTTTTATACTATGTATTGATGAAAGAATAGATAGCCGTCCTCCCTTCTTTCACTCTGACTAACTAAACCGACCAGACTAGTTATTTGGTTTGTGCCTCAGTATACGATTTATTTCCTTTCGGGCCAATTATTTAAAATTAATGAGAACAATAAATAATGTATCAATTAGTAATACCAAGAACGGATCAACTTGCACACTATAAATGCGATAACTACGTACTATTTTGATCCATAACCGACCGACTTACATACTTACCTCTACAATAAACATTGTTCCAGTGAAAGTTGTTCCATTGAGAAAACTGTCTTTTTTCCTACTATTTGGTAACAAACCAACTAAATATTTATTTATATTATAAATGTATAATACTTTATTTATAATTATTTCGGTATAGAAAATGTTGGTCGGTTTGGAAAAATATGATTAAGTACTACTAATAATTTCTGAACGTCTGAAACGAAGAGTGCCTTTTACGTTTCTTTCTTAAAAGAAGCAACATCATTTCTTGCACACAGCATTTTTGATGTAAGCACCTGTAAGTATAATAACATAACAATACGAACAAAGTCTAGGGATTTCGCAGGTGAAGGTAAAACGTCCAAGAGGAAAGCGGCTTCCCACAAATGTAGTAAGTTTATTTAATAGTTTTATTTGTATGTTGTTCAGCTGCCGGTTCAAAAAGTAAATAGAAAAATAAACTGCCCTACCATACCAGCCGATTTTATTAAACTACTGCCTAAAAATTTATATTAAAAAGGTCCTTAATTCAAACTACTCTTACAAGATTGTACATATCCCCTTAATTCCACTAGAGGACATAATATCTGATAGATGGGTATGGACGGTATGGGTAGGAAAAACCGACATCGATACTGACTATGAACAAGTTAGCTTAGAAATGAAACCTTCCCATACCGTGGCCAGCTGCCAAATTGGGCTTCCAAATTTAACTAAGACGGTCTCTCCAAGTCACATAAAATTACAATAAATGATCTAGGATAGTTCTGAAAACCGCTCCCATAAGCAATTATATATGAGTTTAGGCATGTTTGTCTACTCACTCATCGGTGATGGCTTCGTTTTGCGGGTTGATCCACAAAATTTCAGCGTCATCGGGGCCTTCGGGACAACTGCACTCGTAGAACGTGGAAGATTCCACTGGGATACTCTTTGACACGTTGATTCGGGTGCAGGCCCAAGCAACTGGAAAGAACGAAATTTGAATTAATCCGTTTGTTGAAGGGAATGCGTGTGGCTGCTTAGATAAGATTGCAGAATTATGAAGTACTGGCTGAACTGGCAAACGCTGTTTTACCAATATACTTTATAGCATATATGTTATTCTGGTTTATAAGATACAATGCTGCCGAGTTTCATCAAAATCATTCAAGTACTTTTATCCGTACATCCATCTAAACTTTCGCATTTATAATATTAAGTAGGATCCTGTACGGTCGGCCAAGAAAATGGTCTTGACGACACTTTTTGTGTCACTAAAACACCAATAAAGTAGATTTGTTATATTGTGATAAGTAAATATTGAACCTTAATATCTAATGACATTGATATGAGTATAAACTTTAGGATTGCAGAGCAGATTCTTTGCGGACTGTACGGAGAGTGACTTAAGTTTTGATCTCATCGTTGGCAATGCACATTGGATACTTGTCTTACAGCTTTGCTTGTAGTTAAACAAGAAAGAAACCGAATTAGATTCGCCGAACACTATACGCTAAAGTCTTAGATCGAACCAACATCCTTCTGACAACCCATCAAATGAACTCGAAGTTGAATATCTGTGATACGGTATCCGCGAAATTTTAAAATATCTGATGGTTTACACAGTAGTACCACAACCACACGTTTGTCGAATTCGATATACGTAAAATAACTTTATTATCTGGAAAACGGCAATGAATCTATTGACATTAATAAAATCAAAAGTCAAATAAATTTTGTAAACATACGTCGTAAACGTTATTGACTGCTAAATAAATGATAAAATAGTCGCAAGATTATGACATAATTATTATTTACCAAAACTCAATACCGTACCTATTATTACAATTCGTGACTCAAATCTTACAACGTGAGCCTTGCTTGGCTCTCGATGTTAGTATGACTTCAGTGAAAGGAGTACTGTCTAATCTCGAAGACAAGGCACGTACGTATCCACCCACCTTTTTTTCCTAAACAATTTGGTTTCAAGTTCTGCTGACTTTGGTTAAAAACGTCGTAGTAAGATTTCTAAGCAACCCGTGTGCTGTCGGGGCACCCTCCCCACACTACGCAACAACAATAAAATCTAACGAGATGCTTCCTGTGGAAAATTCGGGTGAATTTTTTTATGACTTCTTCTGTAGGTATGTATTTTTTTTTGTAAAAAAAAACGGGGCTTTTCATGTTTGATGCCATCAGTACAACACTGAATGTAGGTTAATAAGTTATAATAATAATTCGTATAACGTTAATGTGCTATTAACATAATACCTATGCACTGACGTCTGTTAATCCCTCGAATAGATTTAGCGCATCGCTACATTGCTATCCCAGTTAATCGCTTATAGCTTGCAACATAATTATTCCGAACTAAATGTTTCCTATGTACACTTCGTATACCTACCAAAACTGTATGTACCTAATATTGACTCTGAGGTAGTAAGTTGGGAAATACATGCAACTTAACCATTCAATGTAGATATCGAGTACACAATAACAGATTTCCCAATGAATTGAAACAAATAAACAAGTGAAACAAATAAATTATAAGTACCTCTTTAAAATAAGCTTTTAATATTAAAATACGAAGCATGCGAGAGATCGTCCAAGAAAAAGAACTTCGGAAAGCATTCGGGCTAGTTATCTATTCGATTTTACAATCTTTCGAGGTAACGATGCATCGAGCCAGTAAACAATCGCAATCGTAATGCTTCGACTTCGTGAACGTCCTATCTATGTACGGTGTTCGGGGTAGTGTTATTCGATCGATAGGTATCGATAGGTAACCCCACTAAACTACCTAGCAAGACGATTCATACGAGCCCGAACTCTATGGGGTAGTGTCGATTAATTACTGTGTTTCTATGGCCATATTCCCGCTTCATCATCGAATCAGTTCCATTTACCTACGCGAACCAAACGGTTTGCGTGTACTTTCATAGTGCAAACCGCCAGGTTGTGGAACGACTTGCCGGAGTCTGTGTTTCCTGCGCAGTACAGCCTGAAGGTCTTTAAGTCGCGGGTGAATAGGTACCTAATGAACAAGTGTGCTCCATCGTATACCACATCGCTGCTTAACATAAGGCAACATAATATTTAATTTAATAATAATTTTGTCATTATTATCTGATTTACACATTCTTTCAAACTTCAGCTAAATTGGTAACTGGGAAGTGGAACAAGTTCAACTTGCAAGATTTGGTGACAAAGATACATCGCGACAGGTAAAAGTACATATTCACGTCCTAGTTCCTTCAATCTCCAAAAGAGGGTGGACAGAACCGTATCAATAGGACCCGTAGACCACATTTAGTATAATAAGGAGTTAAGAATGTCAATATGAGCATTCAGTTAAAGTTAAAGTACCCGGAGAAATTAATAAGACTAAATCTCTCGATCTCATAGTCGGCTTCTAAGACATGTCAAGAAGAATGACAAACAAATTCGCTTAGTAACATTTCATCACATCAATTACTATTAAAATGTATAGCAAAACTTCTATTAAATACTGGTCAATATCATAAAGAGAAATTGGTTTATCAAACTCATTTCCCGTTGGACTATACAGTCGGCGCCTTCAATAATAATTTAATAGGAGCCTGGGAAGTCCAGGTTGTATTTATAAGTTCCTTTAAGAATTATTACAAAATGAAGTAAGTCACACAGAAATTGATGTAAAAGAAAGTGTAAGGAGACGTTGTGGATGTAGAAAACGTTATAGTGAATGTTTTAAAGAAAATTAAAAAAAAAGGCTCGTTCAAATTCAGAGAAAAGAGTATTTGTGCTCAAAAAATAACTTTACACTTCTACAAGTACTAGATGTCCCGCGGAGACGGCACCCGCAGCTTATCCCTTTTCCGTGAGAAATCCGGAAAATACTTAATACTTGGCCTATGTTTTATTCCGATGTGAGTATATCTTTAATTGCGAAGTTTAGTTCTCCTTTCAGAAGTTTTGCCTGAGAGAAAAACACGAAAAAAATAATGATAGTAAACTTGGAATATATCCTTCTGATTCGAAATCGGCCAGTTTTGTTTACGTATTTACGAGAGAGTAAGAGACCTGTCTACTTCAATGAGAGGCTTCTTTAAAAAAAATAAATAAAAAAGAGCGAGTTCTAAAACGAACTTGAATTCGTATCTTTGACATATTGTTTTTTTATGATAGCGAGTAATTATATTCGCTTGCAAGAACTTTCGGTACATCATAACGGTACAAAGAATTGAAAATAAATGATTTTAGTACTTAATATTAAAAAGTCAATCCGGCATGTCACAAAATATAAAATTACCAAATAAGGTATTATTTATGTAAGCTAAGCATACGAGTTACGACTGCACCACACGACTTGAGTATGTTTTAGAGCTCCCGCAGAGAATTTACTCGGCCGATAGGTTTAGTTCGGCGCATAATCAGTATGAAGATGTAAGTCGTTCCACCATTACATTTTTATACTAATTAATGCATCGACCAACTAAGTCTGTCTGAGAGGCCTCTAAGGGTTACTATTATAACAAAAGAAATATACGTTTACGTCTTTTAGGTAATCGATACGGGTTAAAAATGTTTAATTAATCGAATAAAATACAAGAAATTCTCAGAAATCTATCAATTTACTACTTATGATGTCCTTTTCATAAGTAATTAAAATAAAACAAAATAAACGATAGACGCAATAATTCTCTCTCAAGCCAGTTATATTAGTTACATAATATATCTATTAATGTTACTTGAGGTTAATAAAAGAGTGTATGTGCTATCAAAGAACACACATCAAAATTGTGCCGCGCACAAGTCTATTACCCTGTGACATAAATATTAAGATTCATAAAATATTGTATGGTATTTGCTCCTCTACATAACCGATATGTATTAATAAAGGGCATAGTTGTTCCCAATTGTTTGCCCTCCGTGGAGGTCAGAGTATAAGAAGTCTATTGCGTGCAGCAAAGAATAATATCGTAGATCGACCGTTGCAGTTGTGAACTATCCCCGTGCCATGAGACCTCAAAGTAATTAGTAACAGTGACAGTGTTATACCACTCATCTAGTTCTGTCTCTGTTACACAGCGAGAATAATGTTAGTACAAGACCTCATGGTACGGGGGCTGATATCTACAAAGAATTCACTGCACTTGCATGGCATCTTACGAACCGTAATTGCGGATGCCGCAAACGTCAATCTCAATAACATTACGATGTTCGTTGCGTGATCTCAGTTTTACATTTATGTCATAGTCCGTCAGACGCAGCAATGTACATTGTGACGTTTATGAAATCATGCTCAAGACTTAAACCAATCAAAATACACTCAATTTTTTTTTTGATAATAAAACTTCAATAAATTCTGAAAGTAGTAATATGGAATACCAGCTAACAATTTTTTTTTACTACCTTTTTCGCTATTTTACTGTCTTTGAAAAGCAGTTTCTTTTTCACAACTAACTCTCCTTGACTGCGAGATATTTGGGACGCAAAATTACGTGTGACCCGGAATTTTGGTCATAAGTGTATAACGTGTGTGCTATACGTGGTAGATCGGCTGAAACGTAATGGATATTGTGCCCAACGGCACTTCTGTTGTTCTCGCTCTGCTTTGACCTTCAATTGCTCCCTGTTACAGCAGCGAATGTTTGACGACATCTAATAGGAAGTCTTGATTGGAGACGCACTTGTGGAATTTCTCTTTTCTGATTGACGACCACAATATGAAACATGAACGCTCATCGGTCGTTTTTTTTAAGATCAGTTTTTTGGTCAAGATGGACATACATACATATTCAATAATGTATGAATACATTATTGAATAGGTATAATAGACTATAGCAAGTGATCTCCACCTACCCATCTATAATTTCAGTTCAGGTGTGATTCTGCCGGAGCATCGTTAAGTACCTACTTAAATGAATTAAACTCGACTTCTTTTGTTGTAGCATCTTTGACAGTTACATAAATTATTGCTATGTAGATTAAACCGAAAATCGGATCGTCATCATGATCAGTCCGTACTCGTTCACTGCCCGCTGACTTCAATTGAATGCCACTGTGATTTGATTTCCAACTTCTGCTGGACTGTTCTGGACTGTTGTTATACGCAGGATGGCTCCTGCATATATCAATAGTCCACTTTAAAATTAATTGGGTATGGATAACGTTGGTAGTTAACAATGACGGTGTAACAAAGCTGTGCCTAGCGGTGCCACTCGTGAAATCACACTAATATTAAAAAGGCGAAAGTATTTGAGTGGGTATTATGTTTGTTACATCTTCACATCTAAACGGCTGAAGCGATTTTTATAAAATTTGGCACGTACTTAGCTAACACCCCGAATTAACATATAGGCTATAATTTATCTCGAAATTCCCACGGGAACGGGCCAAATTGTGGGTAATACCGCCAGGGTACAACTAGTTTGGGAATAAAATAAAGCCACTATACTAATCTAGTTTATAATGTTACCTATAACTCCCATCAATGTTTTGTCTAAAACTCTTGCGATCTTTTACCTGTAGGGAAGTAACAAACACACACACTGACATGTCACATTAATTTACAGGTAGTATTTATCTATAATGCACTTTCATAGGACTATGTATTTTACGGTTGAGATAATAGATAATATGACGACATCAAAAGAGTAATTATATCCACGGTTTATTGGTATCATGCCTTTTATAACAATATGCGTGCAATAAATATATTGAAATGGTATTACTTGCAAACGAACCGCAGTTTTAAAATCATTAATCCGATTCTCTTTAGCAAAAACCTCAAAATATTACAACAACAAAGAGTTCAAATGAACACTACCAACTTAATCAATTAAGTATTGTTTTACGATTTATTGGATATTGCATCAAATTAAGTACATTCAAAGATTAAAATAAATGGAACTCGCAACAGTCAGACTTTATCGCCATAAGGTTGAAATTCATATGAATGTAATTAAACTTTAAGGTTCACTTTTCAACTTTCGCTATGTTTGACAACTCCAAACCTTTTCGATGTTTTAGTGACACAGGAAGTGTCGTCCACCCACATTGGACTTCGAGCTGTGGAAACGCCCCGTATCATCTACATTTACTGATAGTCCCACTTTCTTGACCATAGTACTTACTTTTCTTTTAGTAAGTTTTTTTTTTCACCTATCTTTTTTTGTAGTTGTGGCTGCCTAATCCTCGTGAGACTATAGAAATGAAAGAAGCCAATGGAAGATACCACAGGAACATGATCACAAACGATTGATTGCTATCAAAACAAGCTTATCCAAACACACCGAATCGATACAAAACTAAACGAGATGACAAGTAAATAACTATATCAAAATACAAGCGTCAAAAATAAAGGTAAATAGCTCTAAAAATAATGTATAAAACCGATCACGAATCCGACACAGCAGTAGTATAGGTACTTTTAAAAATAATTTACCTAATTATATACAGGCGCATCTCTATGCTGGCAAAATAAATAAACCGAAGCCGGACTTTACTTGATTAACCAGATATAACAGATCTGTGATCTGTCCTTTGTTGAAGTAAGTGAAAACGCGAGAATTTTAAAACTATGCATATTGCAAAGTTTATCATTATTTTTCAAGGAGGTAAATATCAAAACCGATTTTATTTTCTCGAATTTCGTTTACCATGTTGAATGGCACCATCCTGGAGAGAAAAAGTTATACAAAACTGCGTAACTCCCTTATTAAAATGTTATAAAAAAAAATACACTTCACGCCTTTAATCCCAAAGAGCGGTAGAGGCACTTGCTAAAGCGCAAGTACCCACAGTTCACCAAGCGTATTTGACCCAAACGTGACAGGGGGTGAGCCCATCGCCGTTATAGGGGTCACACACCTTGTGGTGTGCGGGTTTCATCACGATGTTGTCCTTCACCGTACGAGCGTTGCGTTGCGTACATAGGCTCTGAAAAAGAGTCCCATTGGTACACGTCCAGTAGCCGTACTCGAACCCGGGACCTCCCGGTTACAAGTCAAGTGTCCGACCAACTGGATCACAGACGCTCTACATTATTTTTTCATACTTATTATATTTACCTCTTCATCATACCTAAATAATTATAAAACTAAATATAATGACAAACATTGCTATATGCGTAGTTTTAAAATTATCTTATACAATAAACGCGTTTTCACTACATCATATGTCAGTATGTTTATTTGTATGATCTAACACACATTGAATACCTTCTCCTTCTGCCCGCCACATATTCCCGTTGCACAAATCACTGGAGTGAACTGACCCAGGGTCCCTGTTTACTTATTTGATTTGGGTTGTGTGGCTATTGGGTATTGTACCGTCGTACTCCTGAACCGTAGACGGAAGCTAGTAGAAATCACGGTGAAGTTTACAGTGTTTTACTACTTGCCGTTCATTAAAAATAAGAAACACTGTCCTGAGGAGTGAGTGAGAGGAATAAGTGCACTCCTTACTGCACCGGACAATGCAAAAGCATTATTATAAAAAAGTGTAAAAAATACCTATACTTTCTAAAATGAAACATAAACGAACGTAAAATGACAAAACTTTTATTAAATTGTGCATTTTATTTATCTATCTGTATATATATGTATTGTAACGTTTTTCTCGTGTTCATGTTTATTATTTTACTTTGGTGCGTACGGAATAAATGTTTTAAAACCGACTTAAAAAAAGGAGGTGGTCCTCAATTGTACGGTATTTTTTTATGTTTGTTACCTCAAATCAGTTATCCTAATTTGTATAATATTTTCTTTGGTTTGAAACCACCTTTAAAACCCTATGATACTGTAAACCATGCCCCGTATCACAAAAAAATACTTTTATTTTACAACTGTACCTGCGGTGTTACTTACGTTGTTTTCCATTCCCTTGGGAATTTCGGTATAAAATGTAGCATATGTCACCCGTAATACTCGTAGCGTAGCATGGCAACG
>SJJU01024958.1:0-20877 GCA_012932125.1 Conopomorpha cramerella | reverse complement strand
TTGCTCTCATTCATATTTGTTAAATAAGATAGAGTATTTAAGTAGTCAACACCATCGTAAGAAAGGTCAACGACTTCAAATGATATGCAGCGAAGAAAACAAATAAGTACCTGTATCAACAAACGTTCCAATCTACCGTAAGATAAGATAAGGTTAACACACAAGACACTATGATGATAGACTAAACCTCGCTTGTGATTTCTCTTACGCTTGTCTTTCACCCCAAACTAAACTATCGATCAATACAATAGTGTAAAAAACAGTCGCCTCCCACTGTCTTCTATCCCTATGTATGTTTAGGTCTTTAAAACTACGCAACGGATTATGTTGCTGTTTTATATTGATTTTAGACGAAGGTTTATATGTATGATACATGCATATAATAGCAGGGCAACACTGTTGCCAAAACAACGTTTGCCGGCTCAGCTAGTTAAATACTAACCCCCTTACCAATAAACGCACTGTTACTTATACAACGGTTATTACAGGTCTACTTGAACTGGTTATTCCGTATTTGAAATACAACTGACAAGTTAAGTTGAGCTTTGTGTATCTACGAAATAGAATTCCGCCATTATTACTAAGGCCCTAATATTGTAAAAATAAAACTCAAAACTCCTAGATATGATTAATTATTACGAAAAGAGTGGGAGAGAATTAAGTCAAATAGTCAGACCGTTCATAGTTTTATGAATAAGTGAATTACACATTCCAATACATCGCACCTGCGGTGAAGTAACTTAAATTAGAAATGCTTATATGTATGTTCGTAATATTAATGGAACTTTCGCATGTCACACAATTTACCTTATTCAATTTGTTATTGCCAAAAAGTGGCAACATCTTCGTAAATAAATTTTGGTAGATCAATGTTCCACCATTGAGTATATCTTTATAGGTATTATACTAGCGTATATTCAGAGCTCTACAGCCGTAAAGATCGTAATCACTGGTATACAAAGTATACTGTACCTTTGTCATAAATTCAGTGAAATCTGTTCAATTCAATTTAATATAATACAATCTGGCAAATAAATAAACCTACAGGCTGTGAAATATTTAATTAATTGATAATTTAATTAGTTGTTATGATATGATATTTCGTAATTTATTATTTCAAATTGTACTGTGCCCAATTTCTTATAGGAATCAGATAGTAAATAAATAAAGTTAACCAAAAAATGGTATTGGTTTTATCTAATTGAGATGTAAAATATACCTATACTCTTATCAATTGTGGCTCATTATTCTTCTTTCTTCACTACAAAATATATATTTAATCATTTACGGATTACGTTTTGACACATAAAAGATGTTGTGTGTGTCAAAACGTTTGTCTTCCTCTTCTCACACGTAGGAAGTTGACTTAGTAAGTTCCTAATCTAAAAATAATACTAGTGCGAAATTATGCCTCGGGATGTAACATCTAGTAACTCGGAAATGTCAAGGTAGTTAGTTACTTACGTTAGCAGCTATCTTAAATAATATTTACATCACGATCTCACTGTGCAATTCAATATAAGTGTTTTACAAGCGAATGGGATTTAATGACCATTTATTTTGCTTTTGCAAATGTACGACGCTCATCACACACTACACTTACCTACTTCAGATGGTTGTTACGTGGTTAAGGTAGGACGTTACAATCACGCTACATGAACTGTATTCAATAAATAACAACAATTTACAATATAAATAAACATTTCTGAAAGTAAATGCATCAGTATTAAATTTATTCTTTGAAGTTTTCCCGGCATCAATCAATCATTTTACAAGTTTTCCCTCTCTAATTGGTAAGACCAAATACAATTACACCCTCAGTGTGTCTCTTTCCAAACAATATAATATATTGAGTTTCATGTATGTACTTCCACACTTACAACTTTATCATGTTACGCAGAAAGGTACAGAAGATAATAATCCTTACCTCTTTCACTCCTGCATGTTTTACATATCTTTGCTTCCTTTATTCTAAACACCAGTTTCGGATTGGAAGTCAAGTGTTTTTGGTCTGAGTACTATTTGTGATAACAAATATAGGACAGTGTTTGACAGGATAATGAACCGGGTTATAATTATTATTGTTTAAGTGGTAAATTCAATTTTTGGTTACGTCACTCGAGTCTTAATCGGAAGGTGTAAACTTGAAGTCGATTTGTGGCATAGACGCATATTTATCAAACCTCGGCACGCAATATATTTGGGGTGCGGTGGTCTAAAATATCGCAAAAATCTGTAAGCACGTTAACCAGCATGAGCCTGTAACAGTGGCGGTGGGCTTTACCAATACGCTGTACATAAACAACTTCTTAAACTGTCAAAATAATTCGAGCTCACGGATGGATCACAAACTGTTCAGGTTAACGTGGCCAATTTCATGTTCGCTATTGAACCTGATATAGCTGTTCCAATTGTTGCCGCTACCATTATATTCCCACCCTGTTGCCGCCGCGGGCCTCTTCAAAACAATTCCTTCCAACACCGACAAGCGAAAACCCCACAGCCGTCCCTCTCATCCTCCACTAGAGAGAGCTAGACAAAAGCTACTGGACGAAAACAAAAGACCAATAACTTTTAAAAGTGTAGGCGTTGGGCGGCAAGCGTCTACAAAGACTCTGTGAAACCAGACGAAGCGGGAATGTATAGTATGGTACAGACATACCTACTGGATTAGTGGAGTGGGCGTGGAGGTGCGTCGGTGCAGAATTAAACTGACATGTAAATATTCGCTATTTCGTTTCAATGTTGGTATGTAAACTGCTTTAGGCTCTCGTCCAGATTTCAGCCTAGTGGCCGGAGCACGCGACTTACAATCGAAAGGTTTGGGGGTTTGGATCCGGCTGCTAACATCAATACAAAGTTTATACAGAAAGAGATAGATGACTACTCGAGGGTGAGGAAACCCGTATATCAAAAAGTATGCTTTGTGAAACCACAAGTTTGTCTGCCTGATTTAATATTAAAATATATAATTATGTTAAAATAATCAATCAAAAACTATAATGAACTCTTATAACAATTCCTTTGTTAAAATGTTCCTTGTAGTCGGTTCAATGAACACTTTGCCAAACCAATGATTTCAAACACGCCATAACACTTATCACAACAGGGAACAAACTCAATCACATAATTTCCAATTTAGAAAATAACCGCTTAGAACGCTCCCCCGTTTAACGTTTTAACGTATGGGGGCACTGAGGACACTGTTCTAAGTTTGACTATAACTTTATTATGTGAGCTCTCAAATAGACAATTTTTCATAGAAACGCTGGGTCATGTATAGATTGCTGGTGTGTAAGTCGCCTTGTCGTTACCAGTACAAGGTAGCCGTTCAGCGTATACAATAATTTAAGATGTTGAGATACCATCTACACGTCCCCGGCGGTGTGCTGGCGATTCATGCGATCACACCAAGATCCAATCTCAGATACTAGTCCCAAGAGGAGATGTTAGGAAATATTATCTTTCCACGGTCCGCACACGTTACACTATAGACATGATCAAGTGACTTCTAGATTGGCTGTGTCACACTTGTGTACAATATGCACGCACTTTTATTACCTTTTAATACCAAAGCAGAAGTTAACAAGGGCTAGCCAAGCAAAGAAAATGCTCATAAGTGGTGTACGCTTCCCCCCTTTTGACTTTGACACGTGTAACGTGTAACGTGTAACTTTAGGTAAGAGTGTCGCGTAGTGAAAATGCAACTTCATGCACCATAAAATAATGTATATATATAAAGGCTAGCATTAGCCTATGGAAACTGTGTGTCTGAAGAAAAAATACACACATAGTAGCAAGACTTAACTCTCTTTTGCCGTTTTAAAAATTAGCGATCCGTGAAATACGTTTAGGTTTAATTTGAGTGTTATATGAGTCCCGGGAATTATTGCACTTGAGTATCTACCTATTATAATTATTATGATGGCAGTAAATAAACTAATAATTATTTAAAAGAACTTTTTAATCGAAAACTGTAGTAGGTATGTTTTAATGGAACAAAACTGCAACGACAACTCTACAGAGTTATTGATCTTAACTCACGCACACACACTAATGCTGACCAAAAAGGTTTGATCTTCCACAATCTGCTTAGCGAAAGACATATAAGCTCATCACAAAAGCTGATGCAAGGGCGCAGACTACGACCAAGACTAGACCTGTTTAGTCTGTGGTGGGTACACTACGTCATTTAAAAAGACAGTATTAAATTATTATAGGTGACATACAGCATACATCATTTTCAGTGTGATTTCTCATTGCCGCCATACTAACTACAATACCCAGGGGACGTCATAAAATGAACGAGCTGTACTAGAACTTGTGATCCATTACGGGATAGTTCGTCGAAAACTGACGTCGATATATCGCCATAATAAATAAAAAGGTTCCATTAGTACGAGTGGTTTTGACGACTGCCTTTCCAATTGGTGGTTGTGGCTTCGATTCTTGCTACGCCACTTCGGTAAGTGGTACATACATAAATTATTAAACCAAATATAATATTTACCTACTTAGCTATGTACGAATATCTATACTAGTGTCTAAGATATTATTCAACCCGCCAGTTAAGTCAGAAGGTTATTTTGTTACTTAGGCTTGGATATATTAGTACAAATATCCTCTTAATTATATATGTAAGAATATAAGATTTTGGTCGGCGCATACATCGAAGTTTTTGACAGCACACGGAGATTGTTTTCTTCATAAACTAAACTGTAGGTTGACCACTGAAAAGCATTGACGGTTTCAATAAAATACTATTCAACTTCCGCAATTGTCTCTCTTTCGCACACAACGCTTTCCTTCTCCTTAGACAGAGACAGCGGATAGCCGGAGGAATAGGATTATGTACATTAAACGGCCTAATGTCAAATAATATGAATGGATACGGCGAAGTTGCAAGTACTATAGGACTACTGTAAGGTGAACTTCTCTTGTACTAAGTTATTATCGTGAAGTAATTAAGAGCTATATTCCTTTGCACAGATTATGTCGTCATTGTTGGCTATTGCATCAATATTTATAAGCAACTTGTGTGTTTTAGTCCGGCATTAAAGACCAATTTATGACATTATTTGATCAACTTAATATATAATATCGATTGAATGGAGCCGTCCAATTTGATAATCGTAAATTTCAGAATTGAATAAAAGACAACATAAATAAAGTCATTGGTTAACCGGTAGTGTAATAAAGTTAAATAGTAAAATATTTGAGAACGACTCTTCAATAGAACTATGAATTTGTAATCGAATAAATTACAAGCCGTTTTATGACATAACTTTAATCTGTTTTGGAGGTTTACTGGACCAAAAATAGATGGAGGACCACCTGGACACAACATCATTGCTACAGCAGTGGTGGGATGAGGTATCCCAGAATGATACTCCCAAAATGTAAGAATAGTTATCAATATATCTATCACCGATAATTTTTCTCCTATTTTTCCTTTGTCAGTGTAAAAATAACTTATGAAGGAGAGTCTGCAAAGATTTTTTATGAAAATTAATATTATGTTACGCTCCAAAAGGATGCGAGGGTCAACTTAGCCCACATAATCTGAGCCCGCGGGCTCAATTGACGACATACATATTTTTTCGTAGTCAATTCGACATGCATCGCTACTGCATGCATTACAGTGGGCTCCGTTAATTGTTGTTATGAAAATAATTCCTTTCAACCCCTTCTGGGACCAAAAGTGCGGTAAAATGTATTGATGGCTTTCTTTGCAGTTTCACTTATTCCCTTTTCTTGTCTACAGCACACTTAGTTAAGTGCGGGTCGAATTGACCATAAAATCAAAACGTACGTAGTCAATACAGCCCGCGGGCTAAAATATGTATGCTAAGTTGACTCTGAAATCGCCAAAATACTCACTGAAATAATGATGTAAGTAGTCACAAAAATCGAAATAGATATTTTTTACTCCAGCTGGACAAGAAACAAGAGCGGTTAAAGGTCATTATTTCACTGAGTTGAATGATAAATGAATACCAAATATTATTGTCTATCTGTGTGGCCGTTAGCGGATAATTAAATCCTTCACCTTTCAAAACAATGCACGCCCATGCCTATTTAAAGATAACTTTTAAATAATTTTGCTTCTAACTTAGTTATAAATTGATCAGATAGAGACTTTAATAGGTACTTAAACCATCTAACAATACTCAGCTATTTAGAGCAGAAATGCGTTATTGGAAAAAATAAAAAACTACTTATATATGTCTTCCATAAACATACACACAAAGACGAATTAATCAATAACATCGCCAAGACCGCTAAATCTAGTCTTTGAAATGTTGTATGTAGTAGCTAGACGTACATAGGTATATAAAACAGATTTTCCATACTCTCGGATGCGATGTTGTTAAAATTGTATGTAGAACTGAAATTATTGATCCAAATGACTAATACTGAGTCCCAAATGCAAAACTAAGGCTCTATTTCGTTCCAGCATCCAATTTTTTTTAGTTTTTTTATTATCCTACATTGCCGCGATAGTAAAAGTTGTTCATATTGACGAGCTTAACAACGTTTCTAAGACCGTTGCTCGGAGTCCTTTTGCACTCAGTGATGACACTCATGATCACTACAATTCAATCAGTACAACTGATTAGTCACAAAGGAAAAACTCAAATAGTTATATTCCATTGAACATTATATAATAATAAAGTCTTACAAAATCTTGCATGTAACCTACATTACTTACTTTACTTGATGGAGAGCCGTGGAAAGCTTAAATCAAAACTGCTGTTCTTTACCACAAATTTATTACCTCATTTTACGAAGGCCGAGAATTTCCTTAATTAATTTTAATCAAACTCGTGCGCCAAGGCAGCCATCTGTTCTTTTAACTGATGCCTCAGTAAATCAACTATCTTCCATCTTGCTCTGTTGCTCGCGATCGAATGAGGCGGGTATATTGTTTTCAGAACTTTCTTTAACAGCGTTTGAAGATTTTTGGTGTAGGTAACGGAATTATGACCTTTAGTTGCATACCGTCTGAGGTGATTGCTTGACACATGTTAGGAGTAGTATTACTGTATTTTAATGTAAAGTCAATCAAGGATATCCGTAATTAACATCATAGGTACTGTTGCTTTTTCATTACTTCGCAATACCATAGAAGCAATAAGTTTGAGTATCATAAAACACAACTCATAAACGTCGCCATGTTTCGATCCAGCGACACATAGTACCTACAGGATGTACATTGGTAACATTATGTGTATTACACCATACCTTTACCCTTGACTCTTGATTTTTGCCCACAAATCTGAAAATAATTTCGTAATTTTTGATTAATTTATTAATTTATAGGTTGAGGGTGTTATTGAAGATCTACCAAAAATATTTTCTTTGTCAGAGTCTTGAGAAGGAAAAATTGACGCGTCCGTGATCGGAATCATGATAATATGAACGTTACAGTAACAAATTAAATATAAAGGCGTGAAGTGTATTTATTTTTTAAATTAATAACTATATCAAAAATATTAAAAGCAAGGATTTAAAAGACAACAGTATGCGTAGGAATTTGTGTTAAAGACTCGAGTAATATTTTTAAAATTTGTGTCTGTTTTTGGTGTGTGAATAATTAACACCTAAAAGATCAAATAATAAAAGTAATTTAACAATTATTTTATCAATATCCAATTAATATTTTCTGAGAGTACATTATACTCAGGCTTTTAGAGATTTTAAGGCGTGAGTAAAGGCTTAATTACATGCCAGTAGTACTAGTTGGGGGCAAATAGTTAATTAACAAAAAGCCGTTAGTTATTAAACGTGACAATGGTAAATAACTATTGACTACTCAATACATATAATGGCTTGTCTCAGTGGGATAAAATTTAGCTGTAGATTTACTGACCCAAATCTATAGGAGTCGACACAAACTTATCGCCAAATAACTTCACTCAAAATAACTGTTAATCTAAAGTTTTTTTTTTAAGTGACTTAAAAGTCTCCTCTCGCTCCCCTTTCCTTCCCTGTGCATTCAATACCCTTGGTGAACCGCGGGCATTTGTTTGTCAAGAGCCTTTGCCTACCCCGTTTCGAGATTAAAAACCGAATGTGTTTATTTATATACTAAGTAGTAAGAAAAGGAAAAAATCTCGATTCGGTGACATAACACGACTTGTTTTATGTAGGTATACAAATACCTAGCTACATATTCACCGACGTAACAATATTGAAATTATGAACACGAGAAACATATCATATCTATATTTGCGCGGTGAAATGTGAGACGTTTGAAAACCAGCACTGTTTGTGTAAGATTTGTATTTTCCAATACAAGATGTATTGCGAGAGAAGCTCATCGGTGATTGGCTGTGAAGTGTAAATGTGTGTGTGTGGGTGTAGAGATGAGTGCAGGTGAGCTGCGTACGCGCCGGCAGAAACGCTGCAATTACTCGTTATAGATCACACACTGTTTAGAGTAGGCTATTGCATATTTATTGATGTATATCCAAACATTTACTATATTCATGCTAAATGTGAGAGATGTGTGAGAAATACATACAAAGAATCAAAATTGGCCATAAAACAATAGCCATAAGTTATCTATTCTTATTCACAGCTTGAATTCGATATCTAGTCGTTCGAGCTTTTATGTGAGACATAAAATATAAATAATATTATATTAATTGCTAAATCTTACATAACAATTGTCAGAATAGGAGTGACTATGGAGATATCACGACTCACAAATTCCACTGGGAATCATTAAAATAATAATTTATGTAAACAACTTCAAATAACTTTTAAATGTTTATTGATTGAAAAACTATCTATTGAAAACACATCTATGTGTTGTCAATGTGCGTAGGCGCCGAGCCCGCGGCGACCTATCTCCGCGAACAAATTATAATTTCAAAATCCACCGTCAATTTATGAATGCTCATCTACATAAAGTGTTGTTCCATTTGCCTTCGTTATAGGAAAAAGTCTGGACAGCCGGCGCCGCCGGTTGTTCTCTCGGACTGATGTATTTAAACTACCAATTTCACTTGACCACTGAATAAGAATAATCCTCATGTTATTAAAGATCATGCTAAATGTCCGAATGTTTAGTATATTGTGTCCGTACACACAGACACACTCCGGTCGGGAGATGTTACCAAAACCATGATTCAAAGAACTTTATTGAGTTCGTAAATTTAAGAATCGTAAGATGCAAGATTCAGAGAAATTAGAAAGCACGGTATGGCCTGAAATAAAACACTGTCTGTTCAAATCTAATCGATGTCATTTTTTTGTCAAAATAACAGCTCAAATGAGTACCTATCTACTGCAACAGAATACTTACTTACAAAACTTCACAAGTTAATAATACGTGTAAACATGTAACTTTTATATCGCTAAATCTTAATAACATTTTGCATAACAATGCAAAGAACTCACGGCAACCAATATTGTCATTAAAACATATGTCGAACTTCACCTGAAACGACTTTAGTTCTCGATCCCTTACAAAAGTATATTGTCTATAAGCCAAGCAATACAGTCTGTAGGTCTTCAAGTTGCGGGTAAATAAGTACCTAATGAACAAGTGTGCTCCATCGTAGACCACATCGTCCACGGTCAAACGCTTGTTCATTGGGTTTAAAAAAATGTATTTTTTTAAATATCACCTACCTATTCAGTTACGAAATATTTTATGACGAACATACTTTTATTTCATTTTATATTATTATATTGTGAACCAACTCAAAAAATATTAAATTACCACCTACAATTCTAGGCAAAACTTGGGAAAAAATCGCAGGCTGTTGTAGAATTTTACCCGTTCTACAAAACATTGTCAGTGTACAAGAGCATTTTTCAGTCCCATCACTGAGTAATTCTAGTTACTGTCGTAAACAAATCAGATGTGACGTTTCGCGCCTTTTCTGGCCGTAATGGCCGCCATTAGGTACAGGATACTTTTTTGCAAATTGACTTTAAATGTAAAAATAAAAATGGCATTGATTTACGTAATGCAGTGATAATATACTCGTAGCATGATTTAACAATGCCAATCTACCTATATAATAATTTGCTATTATATATAAAGACTAACGAAAATTAGTCTCCATAAAACTCATGAATGAATGGACCGATTTGGCAAATTTTTGTCTCGAATTATTTGTGGAAATCCATTTAAAACGTATGTTTGTTAAGGTAGGTAGGGTCTACTAATAATCGGGACTACTAGTTGAAGTTATAGCGAATGACGTGTCATTTAACTGATTGATATCTATTTAGGTTCAAAGGTGAATCATCAACCCTAGAAAGAATCCATATCAATGCCAATATTTTTGAAACATAAAAAGTGAACCTCAACAGAAAATAAGTTCCACAAAAAGCTTTCCAGCAGTCAAACTGCACGTAAAAGACATAGACGGTAATAACATTAATACTGAAGCTTTTAAAAAATTCAAGGTTGTAGTGAAAAAAAAACAACGGAGACGAAGACGGATTAACAGAATTAGATCCACGACATTGGAACAATAGGTTCTGCGAATAGTAGAATTCAAACAAGGATGTGAACTTAGTACGCCCAGTAACGCACAGAATGTCAAGAGATTGTTTATGATTCAATACTTGCCATGGCTATGGCTTTGGTATTGTACGATTGTTGAATTACTTAATTCATAAAATAGTATTGATAGCGTTGATGCACTGTAACTTTTAAAAGTAGGTGCAGTGTTTTCTGTACAATTGACTTTATAGTCTATTGTACCATATTTGTACCCACCCCATATTTGTTATCAAATATGTGGTGTATATCATTCCTTTTTAAACGTGATTATTACTGCCTAAAAGAATATATTACTACTATATAATATTCTATAATATCATATAAAAATTCGTAGTTTCGACGAAGATGATAAGACTAGAGGAGGCGTAAATGTACACTTTTTTCCTACACGTTTTTTTTTATAACTCGAAAACTGTGAATTTTTTATTAGAGTACTTGTAATCGCATTGCCGAAAGTAATATTTGTAGAGACTTGGAGTCACCTATAAAAGTGTCTCCTCTGAGTATTTTTATTTGCATGGAGAATAAGAAATAACATAGCACTATATTCCTATGCCTGTGTGTACCCCATTTTAGAATTAAAAGGCAAAAAGTATATTTATTATTCATACACATAAGATGATTGCTGTAATTGCACATCAATGTGAACACTCTAGATGCTTGAGAAAAAAGAACCTCTCTAAATTTGCATGGGAAAAAATGTACAAGCGTGGGTGACACAGACTAGACATCATCCACTTAAGCCTAATCTATATATATATATAAAACTCAAAGTCCTGACTGATTCATTAATCACTGACTCACCAACACCCAGCCCAAACCTTTGACCCTAGAAAAGTGAAATTGCACAGGAGTTCTTTTTATGATGTTTAAGTGAGAAAGGATTCTTCAAAATTCATCCCCAAAAAGGGGAGGGTAGAAGTTTATACAAGAAAAAAAAATTTTTTTTTGATCTTTATTTATTTAGGGACTTTTGTCACGTCATGGCGATGATTATCCCAGCGTAACCATTACTTTATAGACTTAATGATATTGACTAAAAAAATGGAAAAAAAGTTGATTTTGGTGTTATGGTTCTAACTAAAACTTAGTGAGGTAGTATGTATTTTATTAGAATTTAATACTGATCCTGCACGAACGAAATCGCGCGGCGTCCACTAGTGTAAGATAGAAATAAAGTTAGCCGCAAAAAGCATGCGGAGCTTACAAAGGCAACCGAAGTAGCGGAAATCACGTAACAGCATTTATAGAGCTCTTATACGACCTACATTTTGTTGCCGGTTTGCCGCGATTTATACCTTGACTATTATTTTAAACGATGCTTACCTGCTCGTTCATTGGTCCTCGGGCCTATAATTTTTAAAGGTCAAATCCACTGCCATTAAGAAAGCGTTCGGTACTGTTTTAAGAAGAGCTGTCTTTATCTGTATATAGCATTTTATGTGATATCATGCTATGCTTGTTTCGATTTATTCGTAAGTCAGATACCTATAGCGTTAAATGTTCCTGAATGCGCCAGTCATAATAATATGACTCTTAATCAAGAGTCAATTACAACTAAATATAGTTATGGCTGATATAAGTATAGATTACAGTTTTTTACACTTGAGCTCATGTTATGTGTACGATTATTACATAACTCTTTAAGCGTCACTAAGAAATAGTAATTCATATATACAGTTCGTATTAATCCTTAATCTTCTATCACAACTTTAACTTTTTTGTAAGGTTTTTTTTTTATTGCACAGTGAACAAGCGTTCGACCACCATTCTGCCTGATGTTAAGCAGCTATTTGGTCTAGATTGGAGCAGTATTTATATTTGAAAGATTTTGTACGGCAGAAATAAACAGGAACTGATTTTAACTTATACTTATTAGCAAGGCAGTGTCAGTTTACTGCAGTTATTTAGTGATGTATAAACTACTAAACTACTTATTGCACATCGAAGCTGTTCCTAGAGTCCTAAAGGCATCAATAATTTTAATCAGGAAAATATATCATAAGAAATTAAAATCTATACATAAAAATCATTGCTACAGCCAACCAGCTTTGTAGTTTTTCATCCAAATACAAATGTGGCATAAAATAATTGCTATTAAAATAAAAATAGTTAGGGACCACGTCTTGTGCCGGCAGTAAACACCCCCTTAACTTATAACGTGTCACACATAGATACGGCGACGACGTTAAAAGCTTCTTAAATCTGCTAAAAATATCCACGAAAGCCTTATCACGCTCCCAGAATAGTGCCACTATCTCATTGCAAGAGTTACGGTACAGTTCTGCCCTTAAAAAACTCAATAGTATCACTATACCCTGAGCCAATGTCACTAGTAAAATGTACACGTATCAAGTCCAATATAAAGACAAAATTGTCTAATGCAATGTGTCCGAAGCACATCGAAACGTGGCAACCATTAGCATCCATCAGATACCTGATATTACAGACCTTGTACCTAGAAACCACTATTACTACATTTCATGCAAGAAAATATTGCGGGCACAATAATGAACGACGACGGGGAAAAAACGGTACAGGAACTGTGAGGATTAAGATTAATCAAAAGTGGAACGTATTTACTTATAATAAAAATAAAAACTTACCTCATGAGTAGTATCGCCTCTATGGAAGCGTTCTTCGGTCTCTTTAACCCTTTCGGTGACGTTTCTCGTGAGTACGCGTTTGTCTGTACTCTCGCGCACCTTCCCGTCAGGGTTGGCGACCACTTGCGACGAGACGACCACCTTCGTGCCCGCCGGTGCCACCACACCATCGATTTCTACAAAGATTTATTTTTTCAATATCTAATAATATCGATCAGTTTTGTTTTCGTGACCAATACATATACAGTTTACAAATGTCATCAAAGATGTATTATTTTACTAACAAAATTGTACCAAAGCCGTAACGGCGAGAGAAGATTTCAACAATGCAAAAAGTGAAAAAAGATTGACTAAATCGGTTATCCCTCTAAAAACGTGTTGCAAACTAATTTGAATATTCCGTAAGAGTCGAAAACATCCATAGCTTCCTCACGAAGGGAATGTAGAACCGGCGTCGGGTATTCATTCGTTTTTATTAAAAACCAACCGTACATTTGTAACATTACAAATAAGGTCTTGGCAAATTAATTTTACTTACCATCTGGAGCGCCGATGGCTTCTACTCTAGCTCCCTCTGCAAGTTCAGGGTTCTGTGCTTTTTCATCTTCCGGTACGCGGTACTGAAAAGTAAGTGCTTATCTCAGTACTAAAAAAACATACTACAAGTTGGGAATTAAGAGAAATACGACCTCGTTTTATCTTTTAATGATAATGTTCGTAAATAGTATAAGACTTTGTCTTAAGGACAAAACATTCCTGAAATTCCATAAGATCTAATAGATCGTTAAGTGGGTTAATAAGTACCTTATTACCTGCACTTTATGAATAAACTTAGGGCTCACCCCCTGTCACGTTGGGTTAAATACGCTTGGTGAACCGTGGGCATTTGCTAGCTAAAGCAAATGCTTTAGCAAGTGCTTACCGCGTACCCTTTTCTGGGATTAAAAGGCGTGAAGTGTATTTATTTATTATGAATAAACCTAATAACTTTCAGGGTGTATAATGTATGCTTAAGTAACACACTGCCTCTAGGAATGAGTATAATTTATGATCAAACATAAACTCTAGTCCTCGGTAAGGGCGTTTCTTGGTAAGGGCATTGGAGAGGCAGTGTTTGAACCAGAACATAATCTATGTTCAATATTTCGGAAAAATACACTCAGCATTAATTTATAATTTTAATTCCCAGAAGAGCCTACCCCGCTTTGGGATTAAAAGGCGTGAAGTGTATTTATTTATTTATTCCCAGAAGAGAAAATCTATTTAAGCTTAAAAATGAATCCCTATTTTCCTTTGTCACAGGCTCACGCATGAACGCCTGAAGAATGATTTCGCATATTTATATAAAAATTAATTACTATTCGTTAATCTCGCTAAAACTCAAGAACGGCTGGATCACTTTAGCTAGTTTTGGTCCTGAATTATTTGAGTCCAGGGAAGGTTTAAAAGGTGAATAAATATAAATGTTACCAAATGTTTTCTGGAACAGTCCTAGTCTACAATGTTTATAGAATCCAGCGTACCTCAGTCTGCTGCAAGTTGGTAGTATGGGTATCCTCATTGACCGAAGTGGAGACCTTGGGCCCCGAGTCGCTGAGGATGCGGCCGTCCTCCAGCACGAGCTCGCGCTTCACCCGGGTCGCGATCTGGCGCGTTGTCGTCACCTCCCGGGCTTTCCGAGTCACCCATTCCTCTGTAATAATAGATTCGTTGAACTGGAGCTCTAGTCAAATATTTTCTTTAATTGGCCGGCGATTTGGGTACAGGTGGTTTAGGTTTGGATAAGTTAAAAAATGGTTTTGAAGTAATATTTTTTAGATCAACAGTCAAACTCAAACCCGGCCACTTTAATAAAACCGGAAGTGTTACGTTCCGACACTCCTTGACTGTACATTAGTTACTAATGTAAAATCATCAGCAAAAAGTATTGGTGACATTGCTCATATTGCAGCGCTGCTGGAGTTCAGCCTATTACACTCTCGTAGTTGCAACGTTCGTAGCATCACAGCATCGAACGATCGTGCATCGCTGTTTTACTAAGGACCCGAGTGAAAAGAGGTTAACGAAACCAGCAAACCAAATCGTTAGAAGCTGCAATACCGAAGCGATGTAACGATGTGTGAAAGTGCAGTAGACTTGACTTCCAGGTCTGTTTTGTTCTATTATGAAGGTTCGTTAGTGTCACTGGATCAGTGATATTGCAGTGTTAGCAGCCTCGCGTAGCGGGATAAATATTTTAGCACCACGTACACCTATTTAATAATTAAATAAAGATGATAGTGATGAATTTATTACCTTCTTTTGTTGTCGCTATAGTGTCACCGGGTTCCGCCTGAAACAAATGAAAAATACGTTAACTAGGCATTAAAACATTCACGTCTTTTAATTAAAAAAAATATTGATATTCATTAAATTTTCTATTTTAAAAATCACACACACTTCACTCCCCACATGAGGGATAGGTGACAGCAGAATGACCATGGTTCACCAAGCGTATTCAAGCCAATGTGATGATAGCAGGGGGTGAGCCTATCGCCATTATAGGGTCCACACACCCAGTGGTATGCAGGTTTCATCACGTTGATTTTTTTTACCGTATGAGCACTGGCTCTGAAAAAGAATGCCATTGGTTCTCCTGGTTGAAAGTCAAATGTATTAAGAATATTTTTTATCCCTTTTTTTTTGTTCCTTGCTCTATTCGAATATGGTGTAGGTGGGTAGAGCCAGTTTAAACTAGGTACACAAATCGAAGTTCGTAGATGATGATAGATACATATTAACATAGGCAGGTACCTACATATAGAACAAAGTTTTTCTTAAAAAAACTGCCTGTCAAAGATAGTGGAAAACATATTATTCTATGATCGGTCGTATTCGGACTCGCTCTTATGTAGATTTTTCTCTAACTCCTCATTTTCCTAAAATTTCCTTTTAAACTACTTTTTTTCCCACTTGGTTCTTTATAGATTCCTTTTTGGAACAGAAATTTGCAATTTTCCTACAGAAAGGACTACTAGAAAAAGAACTACTGGGACTTAATGTAAAAACTATTGATTATATCTACTATATGCTAATACGAATTTAAACAGAAACTTCAATTATTGTGTGAACTAAAAATTACACTTCACTCTGCCGATGCCGGGCATTTTACAAAATTTCGGGTATCGATAATTCCTATGAATGGTGTTAGCAACGCCATCTCTTACCGAGTAGCATAAATAGCTTTCTTGGCGTGACTCAGCACTTCGCTCCGGCGACCTCGACATGTATCGAAGCAGTACCCGAGGCCGCCGCTTGATGGCGCCATGATCGCTTATTGTAAAAACTGTCACCATGAATATTCAAAACACTTTTCATACCCACGTCATTTGTAGGGTTTGAATACACTTTTTTTGCAAAAAAATACACTTTTTTAAGTCCAAAGTTGATACCTCATAAGGTATGTAAGCACTTTATATGTTTTCTACACTTGACAAAATAACACGCCATTACCTAGTTAATAAAGTAAAGATACTATTATACATACAGCACAAGTAAACACACGAATGCCTAATATAATCCACTGTTTCAGTGCACCTATTGCTCAAGCACCGAGTATCAGGACGTTGCGAAAACGTGCAATCTATCAGTTCGTTAGTTTCCAACTGAAGGAAAATCCAGCGTTCCTTGCAATTTTAATAAGCAAGTGGCAAATAGGTAGACATTATTATTAACATTTTCTTTTGGCAGTGTATGCTCGAGTGGCACGAGTTATGTATTCCAGCCGTACGACTGTAATTTCCGTTGGGCCGTCGATGATCCGGTGGTTAGATAATTATCTATAGGTAGCGGTTTTAAAGATACCTACAATCATACCTACTTCACCATACTAATATTATGCAGGCGCCACACATTAGTATGGATATCAGATGTGAAAATGAAGGTACTATGAAATCTTAATAACCCTTAAAAACCTGATTAATCGTTCTACATTTAAAAAAAACTACCATGTACTCCTTTTAGTGTAGATTAAAGGAAATATAATAAAAAATAGGTATGTATTTGTTTTATAACATAGTCTTTGAATCCAAAAAACCGTTAAGAATAATGACTGACGGATTGATATTGTCCAAAAATTGTTTTTTTATTTGTTTTCATAATCGATACCTGGTATTGGTATTTAAGGGTTAAAAAATTAAGACCAACGCACACGTGGCGGCGATCTGTGGGCCCCGAGCTCAGGGTGGCGGGCATTGTCTGGAGTGCCGCAAAGACAAAGGCAGCGCTGGACATAGGGACATGGAGAGATATCTACAAGGCCCTTTGTACCCCTCGGGTACGCTAGGACCTAAGTAAGTAATGGATATATTCTTTAGTATGAGTGACAGTGTTACATCAATCGTCTAGCGCTATCCCTGTCACACAACAAGAATAATATTACTATAAGACCGCATGGTAAGAGGCCTAGTTCGGACTTCATACTTAGATTTTTGTTCAAATGAGAAATTTCAGAATGAGATAGCATGAGAGTTTAAGACATTACAGTATTAAAGCCGCTATTGTCTTCAACTGACCATTCCTGTCCACGAAAGTGTTACAATCCAATGAGTAAGAATGGAACACGCATTTGGCACAAAACCATAATGTTATCTTGGTGCTATCAGCTCGACACACATGGCGGTATGTACGTGATTCACCTTCCCATTATGGCACTCCAAATTGCACGTCATTGGGTTGCGATTCTACTTCATGAGAGTTAATTATCTAGGCAAGAGAGGTGTTTCAGGAACTATCCGGCTACTACTTGGTACTTAGTAGGTAGAGGTAGGTGGTGGTAGGAGGTTGCTGCGTACCCTTCAGAGAAAACAGATGTAAATCTTTTTTCCTCTAAAGTACGTACATAAGTATGTATGTAAAGTCTAAAGCTGATGTGACCTAATTCTTTGGTCACTTAATATGCTATCTGTAGGATATCATTTCGAATCCCAGTATAAGCGAGTGCCTATCTGAAATTTTGTAATGTTTCTTTGTAGCGGTGTAGAGCCATCATAGGGTATACTTAAAGATAGGTACTTTATTAAATGTATTTAGGTATATGATTATGAGTGTTTTCAAAAATACCTCACCGTTTAATCCAATCTTAATTGCAAGAAAATTCTACGTAGCATTTAGTTCGCCGTATTTCAATTGTTTAGTAAATAGCATAAAAAATAGATACCTACTTAGTAAAAAAATTAAATAAAGGCATTATGTATATAACCTAACCTAACGTGTAGGTAAAAATGCGCGTAACGAAAGTTGTATGACAAGCCCTTTACTTAATTTTGGTCGAAACACAAGGCTACTCGGAACAACAATACCGAGGAAAATTTTGTCAAGGGACGATTGTCAGAAATTCAGGGTGATACAGAAATACCACACGAAGCCGAAGGCCACTGTTTCTACCGTGACTTTTCTTCGGGGTCAACATCCAAATACGAAAACAAAACACTTCGTACAAGATCTACGATCAGCTGATCAACTTTGTCATCTGAAAGTATCTTTAATTTATTTCGCGACGTGATACACCGGTATAAACATTTAAAACGAATGTCTGAGCGCGTTTATTAAAAAAAAATGTACGAAAAGACGAGTTTAATTCATTTTTCAAAGTACTACTAGTTCTGTATGTCCTTAATTTATTATTACTCGTATTTTATGTAAATACTTTCTATTGTATTTTCTGGCACCGTCCAATCTTTCAAACTTTGTTGACTGGTAGAAAATGTCAATAAAAATATATTTTTCGTTTCCACCGCACTCATTAAACGTTAAATAAGTAACAAGGCAGGAAGAAATAATAGGCTCCGGCTTTCTAGAGTATTTCCATATCACGCTGTATATAACCTACTTTGTATATAAAAGAAATGTACATAGATCTACACCAATACAAAATATAGTTAAGAGAATGAGGCCGAGGTATTTCTTTGTCGAAAAGCCGTTGATATTTATGTGGAGTGTCAACATCGCAGCAGTAAATGCCAAGTGGCTATTTGATCTGCTTTCCGAAAATGGCGATTTGAATATTCACGCCCTACGCACGGCAACTGTTTAGGATTTGTTATAAAACACTTTAGTATGTTAGCTAAAACTGTCCTTTAAATAATTGTGTGTGTGGAATAAAATCGGGTGCAGTGGGGTCATTAAAAAACACATTGAATTTTGAAACTATGAATTATCAGGAAGCTGTACTATTTTTTTTTTGGTCCAGTTAAAGGCCCTTTATAAAGTTATACCTACCGTGTTTTATAGAAAACGTTGGAGTTGGTATAAATTGAAAATTATCGGTTTAATTTGAAAAACCTACTAACATACGCACACATACATCGATGTAGGCACATCCTTCGTTCAAACGATGGTGGCCTACAAATTTTACAATAGCGAATGCAATGCTCAATGATCACAAAGAGAGTTCACTACAATGCAATCGTTGTTCAAGTTTGTACCATATGCCTCAAGAAATAGGGAACAAGTTAAAAGTATAGCCTATAGGTAGAAGAGGAGTGGATCTCCATGTAATTAAATAATATACCATGATAGGTAACAGGTGACAATCAGGTGTTTCCTGGTGACAGTAAATAGTTCCTACCAATAAAAAAAATAGTTCCACTGCCGGACATGGGCTTCCCCAGGCGTGCCACAACGATCGATCTGGTGCCTTTCTATACCAATGCGGGCTCGACGTCAAATTATTAGACTTCATCATCATCATCAGCCACCCGCCTTAGACTTTATACGGGTATCAAAATTAAGTGCCAAATTAATCGGTTAATTGATTACAATAAACACAAAAAAAATTACTTTCTGATGTGGATTTCGTTAATACATGTAGTGATTTTGGAAAAAGGATTATGTACATTATAATCTTCTTCTGTCTTTTCTGTAATGGCATTTTAACTTTCTGATAAATAAAAAATCTTATCGTTCAGATCGATTTCTTCCAGGTAACCTAATATAAAGACAAAAAAGCTTTCCGGGGTCTGTTTTTCCTGCGCAGTACAGTTTGAAGGTCTTCAAGTCACGGGTTAATAGGTACATAATGAACAAATGTGCTACATCGTAGACCACATCTCTGCTTAACATCAGGCAGGATAGTGGTCAAAGGCTTGTTCATGTGCTTGCAAAGACCATAACAGTTCGAAAAACGGGTAGTAGGTACTCGTAGCTAAACTAAAATATAAATAAATATCTACCCCTCTTCCATATAAAAAGGAATGAGTATAGTAATTCGTAATGCGTACAAAGTATATTAATTAAACAATATCCACACAAAGGCAACAATGCAGCAACCTCCGGTGCATCAGATGGACAAGGACACAGCCTTGCACACTGAATCACGCAACTAAATAGCAGTAATACAACATTGTAGGAATCATAGGTACATACATTTCACGCCTGTCTTCCCAGAGCAGTAGAAAGAGATTATAGATCTACATTTGTCACGGTCCTGCCTGACATACCCCTTTCGCTTCATATACATTCATACATTGTAGAAATCAACGCGTGTTAATTGAGCTATAATCAGTTCAGAAGAGCTAATATTCCATATATTGTAAAAACATTTTTATTACCATTGGACTTTGTACTTTGTGTGTTGCTGTATTTCTTCCAATACACGGTATATTGGAAGAAATACAGCTGACCTAACCTTTTAAACCTTCTCTGGATTTCAACAAATAATTCTAAAAAAAATTTGCCAAATCGGTTCAGCCGTTCTTGACTTTT
>SJJU01024950.1:0-10936 GCA_012932125.1 Conopomorpha cramerella | reverse complement strand
ACTACCACTGTCCGAAGATTATAAATATTGCGTCACGATGATCGACAGGAAAACAAAGTGGCCAGAGGCGTATCCAGTGAAGCAAATAACAGCTGAAAGTATTTGCAATGCCTTTATTAGCGGTTGGGTGTCACGCTTTGGGTGTCCTATTACCCTGACTACGGACCAAGGACGTCAATTCGAATCCGACTTATTTAAAAAAATATCACAGCGACTGGGAATAAATAAAATCCATACGACTGCTTGGCACCCCATGGCGAACGGATGTCAAGAACGATGGCATAGATGTTTAAAGGCATCCTTAATGGCTACCTGGAATAGTGCTAATTGGATAAAAGAATTACCATTAGTCATGTTGGGATTACGCGCATCGCTAAAGGAAGACAGCGGCGTCAGCGCGGCTCAAATGACATACGGGAGTTCCCTACGATTGCCAGCTGACTTCTTCAAAACAAGTAATGAGTCACTTGAAACAACTGATTACGATTACGCAACGCAACTGTCAAGTGCTATGAGAAATTTGAGTACGAAACCAACAGCTGTAAAAACAAACAGGAAATGCTTTATTCACAAAGAACTTCGGAATTGCGACTATATTTTCTTACGAAGAGATATGGTTAAAAGATCTTTAACCGCTCCCTACGAAGGTCCCTATAAAGTCCTAGAGAGAGGCGAAAAATGTTTCAAGATACAGCTGCCCGGAAGAACTACAGTAGTATCGATCGACAGACTAAAACCTGCATTTTTGCTAAATCAGGATGACCCCAATGGCACATTTGAAGCTACAAAATCGAGCAACGTGACTATCACTCGGTCGGGTCGCGTGGTGCGACCGGTTGTTAGATTCGCCATCTAAGCAAATTCAATATTCACTAACAACCAAAATAAAGAATATATACGCATATACCGGCAACAAGCAGCATCAGAAGGCTAGCAGACACCGAACTGAAAACTCCAAACTCATCCAAGCCTCCGCCAAGCAACCATGGGCAACCAGTACGCGAAAGACGAGCACGTTATCATCAATCAGCAGATAGAAAAGGAGAAAGCAATCCGGACAACGGCAATGCAAGCCTCCATCGGCATGACTCTGGGCATAATAGGGCTCATAATCATCATGGCGTACATCATATGGAACCTGTGCCGCAACAAGGTGAAGAAATGGGCCCAGAACGGAGCGGGAGATTTGGCAAGAGAAAACATCTGGCGTCGCAGCATGCAAGTCTTCGGGAGACTCCACAAGCCATCCCAGCCACCCCCTGGTCATCAAGTTTAGCATAAGATTGTACATTTCTATTTTTTTATTTTTTTCTTATACCTACCATTGTAAAAAATTTTTTTGGGTAATAAAAATATTTTTAAATTAAAGGGGGGAGTATTTGTAGGGGAATAACGTGATTGCGTAAGAACGGATGACGCACGCGTGACCCCGTTTAGATTAAGTATATAATAAGTTGATTTTTACAAATAAACTGTCTTTTGTCGTAACTACACCCGAGTATCATTTCCACCGTTCCGGCAAGCAATAGTAACAACGTTTACAATACCTTTACTACGCTATTGGAACATTATAAATACCATCGTATATTTTAGGTATACACTTTAATCGACATATTTCGGTGTTGACCGGATGATCACATAAGGCAATAAATAGCCCAGTTGCCTAATTACCTACTTTTTAAATATTATCAGTTAAGCTGAAGCTTCTTCTCGCGTATTAACGCACAAACGCATTACATAGAATAAAACAAAGTAGCTTCTCGTTGTCTGTCCAGATGTATGCTGTTTTTTATGAAGTTTTTAATGCACTTTCTCCTGATAAATGAAGTGATTCCAGATTGAGGTTAGAGATTCCAGAGAGAGGCATTATGTATATACATACAGTATAAATACACAGCGCACTCCTACGCTTACATCTACACTAATATTGTGAAGAGGAAACCTTTGTTTGGTTGTAATGAATAGGCTCATACACTACTAGCCCGTTTTAAAAATCTTTCACCATTCCAAAGCTACATTATCCACAAGTAACATAGGCTATATTTTACCGCGATATTCCCACGGAAAAAAAGAGCGCTAGTAACACCGCGCGGTACAGCTACAGTCTTTTTCACCAATGATGAATCCGGTGACGTCTATCAAATTTTCGCGTGTAGTGATGGATCTACGAGAATAAAATCGATATTCGGAAGTAATCGATTTTTTATTTCATAGCAACGTAAATCGATTTCAGAGTTGCAAGAGGAAGGTTTTATATTTTACTAGTCGAGTAATGGCCGATTTTCAAGATGGCTGATTCGAATACGATTTAAAGGAAGGGCATCTCTCGATCGGAACGTTTCTTTCCATGCAAACTGAAATTATCGAATTTGTTCTTTTTTTCTAGGAAAACTGATTAAAAGCAGTATAAATTACTAAATAATATTTTCTTTGTATATTACAACAATAATATCGTACTATGTGATTTATTTATTGATTTTCAAACGTAATTATAAATATATACGTTTGATAATGCCTACCGAAAAAACGCATTCACTGGAATGTAGGAAACGTCACCGGATTCATCATTGGTGAAAAAGACTGTAGTGTATAATATAGTAGAGAATAAGCGAAGTAGATGTGGGCCGCTAGTTAGTTACACAATGTAAAGAGACTAGGCAAACTAACCCGAGTCCATCTCAGCTGGTTTCTTGTTCCCATTCTTCTTGACGTTGAAGTCGTCGTCGTCGTCGCTGAGGGCGGTCGGAGCCTCGTGCTCCGAGTCCAGCTTGTTGTCGTGTAGTTCCATCTCGCTGTCCGAGTTAGATTCATCGTCCGAGCCGTCCCTGTATTTCTGAACCTGAGTTGGGGATGGTTGGTTTAGTGAAATAGATTTTTTTTTGTTATTTTGTAAACCTATACATATAAAACAAAGACGGGTTGTTACAACACTTATAATTCAAAAACGATTCAACCGATTAGGCAGAAAATAAGTTGGGACGTATCTTAGAACCAGGAGAATAACATAGAATGCTTTTTATCCCGTTCCTGTGGGACTTAGTGCAGTATAGAGATGGCTAATAGTTTGTATGACATACTGAAACTACGCGGGGCGTCCACTAGTAGTATAAGTAAAGTATACCTTGGTAGCGGCGCGGCGGGCGGTGGCGCGGTCGCGCGGCGGCGGCGGCGGCAGCTCGGCCTCCGACTCTGACCCGGACCCGCTGCTGCCGGAGAACGACATCTTCTTCGCCTGCACGCGCACATAATATATTAAACGGTTATACAGGACTGTGCGCCGCGGAATTAACCAAAGTATAAGCATTTAAGCTACTACATTAAATACTCTGCTTTCACATGCAAAAAAACCTTGTCCTGCAAAAAGGACCACGAATTGATTTACTATGGCGGCAATGAGAGAATGAAAACAAAAAAATTTTCATTTCCATACAAAATAGACAATTTTTGCCTCTAGAGATGACCAAGGTACTTTTATACTCTGCGTAAACGAAACGTTATTGTCACCATAGTAAAAGTTTTTCAGCCCAACAATGTTGCTCAGAATCTTTTTCCACACATTTTTGCTATAACATAATACTAAAGACTCACTACTGCAATAATACAATAAAATACTTTGACAAATGAACTTTCATCAAATACCTATATCTGTGTAAATTATACGAGAATTGAATATTTTACCTTCTTAGCCTCCTTTTTGAATGTGAGCTTAGTCTGTTTGAGCCCGTCACTAGACTTGTCCTTATCGACTTTGTCTGGTTTCTCAGCCTTTTCCTTCTTCACCCGCACCGCCTTCGGCTTCTTCTCGTTGCTCGCTGGACTAACGCCGTTAGGATCATCCTGTGAATAATTTATTAAAGAATAATACATATGTACCTACATACTTAATAGTAATATTTAGTTTGCCATTCTCTCAAAAGATGACGTTACGGTGTTCTATGTCGATCATAAATCTTCTTGCAACAACTTCAATCAATCAATGTCTCAATGCATACGATGATTGTCAATCATCTGTCATTCTTAATGACATCATCTGTCATTCTTAATGACAATCGACACAGAAACCAGTAAGAAGAAGAGAAAAAGTAGTGACCTCTATATCAGAGGAAAATAAGTAAGAATACCATTGTCACTTTTTAGTCTCTAATTCATTTGAGGACTGCTGGTACAAAACTTGTATAATTTTAAAGTTAGCTTTATCAATATATCTAATGAACAAACTATCTACTCCATTGTTAAACAATTTCACAAAAACAATGATTGATTTACACAAGAAAATCACAGTGGTCACTTCAACACACACGAAAGTGCGCCCTTACTATTCCAATGATAAATCAAACAGGGTGTAATGTAATGTGTAAAAATATGCCCACAGTAACAAAATACTGCATAAGAAAACACATGAACCTACCGGATCATACTCTTTCTTCATTTCCTTCTTAGTTTTGGCCTTTTCAGCAGCCTGTATCCTCTTGATGAGATCCTCAGATATCTTCGGCTCCACACGACGTCCGTTTTCTGAAGGTGCGATGTCCATAATCGACTTGCGATTCTTGCCCTTTTGCGCCTGATAATAAGATTCAATATTAATTGTGAAAGCAAGTTTATCACTAGTGTTAGTTTGTTAAGTACATATTTCTATTTAGCAATATATTTATATAATAGTGTACTGAATATGTATTACATTGTTAAACTTGCTGACCTGGAAAACATTGTTTTACCAATATGTTTTATAGCCTATATATTATTCTAGTGTATAAGCTACAATACTGCCAAGTTTCATCAAAATACGTCCAATACTTTCTGCGTGAAAGAAGGACAAACATCCATCCATCCATACATCCAGACATCCATCCAAACTTTCGCATTTATAATATTAGTAGGATTACCTTCATTCTGTCCAACTTTAAGCGTGAAAAAATAAAATAAAATTGTATCAATGAGGAATTTTCTTTGACGTTTCTCTGACAGATTTCCGGGTGGAGAACTGTCATTACTGTCAAACTTTTGTTTGGACAGTATGACAGTAATGACAGTTCTCCGCCCGAAAATCTGTCAGAAAAACGTCAAAGAAAGTTCCCCATTATGCGACGATGAGCGGGGCTCGGCTATTATTAGTCCAGCCCTCCTAGCAAAGCGCTCCAAGAAAGACATGACAAGACATATCAGGCACTGCGATTGGTTGAAACAAATTGAGTCGCACGATGTGTAACATAGCAGCCAATCATAGCGCGTATTTGTTTTATGTCGTGTCTTTCTTGACGCCCTTGCTAGGTCTGCAGATGTAACATAGGAGGCATACCATGGCTTTGCTAGTCTTCTTATTGACAGTGATCTCCTCCTGTCTCTCCTTCTCTTCCACTTCGTCAAGCCTCGCCACGAATATGTCGAGGTCGTCGCGCCACAACACTGACGGAGTCTTCTTTCTGTATAATTATATTATTATTTCAGCTATAGTATAGATTGGGTACTGCACACACACAATATAGTTAATTATGAACGTAGTGAAAACGTAAAACATTCCACACTTTTCAAGCCCCAAACGGTGTAGGCAGAGGCACTTGATAAGCAAAAATCAACGGTTCACCAAGCGACAATGGGTAAGCCTACGGCTATTGTAGTGTACACACAACTTGTGGGGTGCGGGTTTCATCTCGATATGTTGTGCATGATCCAGGTTACAAAAATCTGGAGGTAAGGGCCAAATATTCTGTTGGAAAAGTTGGATCGCCGTTGCAAAGTATTTGTAATTGAGAATTAATATGTTATTGGTCTTCCTACTTGAAGATGAAAGGTGTTAAGTAGGCTATATACAGTTTATACCAACTACATGATACAGTTCACCAAAAAAATGTACAATATTAAAGAAAGAAAGAAATGTATTTTTGATAACAACAAGTAAACGATAATCTCAGTTAGAAATATCTCTGTCAGAGATTCTGTAGACTTTATTAGGGTACTGTTTATGTAAGTTTCAATGAGCATATAAATAATTTCATACTTACTTGAGTGCACTGAGTTCGGCAAGTTTCTGGTCCCGCTGTTTGAGCAGTTCATCCTTCTTCTCCTTAGTCAACATCCACATGGACATGCCCAGCAGGTAGTTGAACTTCTTCACCTCTTTCAGTTGCTGGAATGCTTTCTCTGTACCAAACATTAATATTCAAGTTAATTTCTAGGCTATGGCCCATTTGTTCTATGACAAATGACACTATCGAACATTCGTTTCTATCTCTAAGAAAGTGACAGGGAGAAACTTGTATAGATCAAACGAGATATATACTAACTTCGTATGATGATGAGCTTACACCTTCTAGTTTCTGCTGATAGTTTTGATCACCGTAAAATTTACGACGATAGGACATAATAAAAGGTAACGTAAGTTTTGTAAATTAGGTATTTTAAATTAGGTAGCAGAAGTTCTCTTGGACTGCGAGACAGGCAGATTTTCGGTTGCCTACGTTCGGTAAATTAGCATTTGAACTCTAAGAGAGTGGTGTCTAATTACCAACTAATTGTTTATAATCACAGTACACTCACCAGGATCAACAGGTTTGCCCTTCTCCTCAACGACTTCGTCTTCCGAGTCGGCATCTTCGTCCACCTCGACAGCGGTGAGTCCCTGCATTTTAGACGCGCGTTTCTTCCACTCCGATATCGGGTCAGGCGCGTAACCTATCAACAGGTAATACTTATGCTATAACATAATCATATATCTTATTTAACAGGTAGCTTTAAAGATTTTTATGTCTATATCTACCCATCTATTCTATTCTTCTGGATGTTTATAATTCAGTTACATAGGGACCTAAACGTTAATTCTATACCTACTTACCTCAATTTTCAAGTATTTATTAGGTGGCGTGAAAAGTACTCCAAACCGGAGGTCATGTATGAAAGGATGTACGAATGTAGATGAAGCGAAAGGGGTATGTCAGGACCGTGACAAATGGAGATCTGTAGTCTCTGCCTACCCCTCTGGGAGACAGGCGTGAAGTGTATGTATGTATGTATTTATTAGAGACAAAACACTAGACCTTAATTCAAACTCTTTCACAATCCATTTTTCACACAGTTCCACAACTTAAGAGACCAGAATATGTCAGAAATGTTTATGTACTGCATACCTCTGGTAATGAGTTCTTCGACCATAGCCTTTCGTTTCTTGTTCTCAACAACCAAGCCCTTGTCGCACTTCTCGAGGATGAAACGCGCCTGATTGGACAGTTTATCGGCCTCGGCTTGCAACTGACCCTCCAAATATTCCTTTCGGCGGGCGTAGTATTTCACGCGGAGCTCGTAGAAGTCTCGGAGAATGTCTTCCACTTTTTCGTACCTGGAGATTCGTGTTGTTTAATTAGTATACGTTCATCATCATGCAACAACTAATATTGTATATCTTACAGCAAAACACTTCTAGCAGCGATTTTAAGTGGCGAATGGAATCGGGACTAGGAGAATGGGCGTGGCTAAATCGATGATTGGCTAATTTCGGCTGTCACGTCACGAGCATTCGGCACTAGGATATGTAGTGTCCCAACGTGTATGTAGGAAAACGGGACGTTGAACGCAGATGGCGCTGTGTACGCTTGGCTTGTGTATGATCCAATGAAAGCGAGGTTTGGTCACAATAGACTCGCCCTTGGTTGGCCAAAACTAGCTCTATGTATAAGTATGTTTAGTACATAAGTACGCTTGACCCGAAAACGCACGATTGGTCAATCGCCCACCATTGTCACCACAAGTTCATTTATCATATTATCTCTCTTTCATTGGTGCATGCATATAGGTCAAGCGTAAGAAGCGCCATCTGCATTCAGCATCGCGTTTTTTTTTCCTACTATATGAAATCGTTGTTTAAATGAACCAAGACCTTGAAGAGGATAGTAAACATTTGAGTAGAAGATCAGTGGCGTGCACTGGCTTTTACGACAAGGTAGGCAGTAATCCCCAAGGATTGACACCTATACAAGACAAGTTACCATATATAGGCAACTCTACTTTATGAAATATCTACATATCTATTCACCCACAAAACACAGGACCTTCGACAACCTCTGTGGTGAGTACAACAAAATTCTAGCAATAACTCTTATTGTTAAGTCGGGTAGCCAAAATACTAAGGTAGTCAGTCTTTTTGCCTATATGGTGTGCACGCCACTGTAGAAGATAATTAACATTATGTAGATCGACAGCTTCACGCCTGTCACCCAGAGAAGCACAGACTATAGACATTTGCCTCCTACAATGACACAAAGTTTTTTGCCAGATGGTTAAGTAACAAGTTTATTATAACACACCTTTATAACTAATTCTAACTTTAAGTTACTTTTAATTTAAATATTGCTATTGTTCATGTGAAACTTTATTTTTGTATCACTGCTGTGTTTTTATTTTAGTCTCAAATTAATTGCGTGCTGTGTTCACATCCAGTAGAACTCAATATGTACAAAGATGTCCCTAACTGTGAAATTACCCAGTGCCTCTGCCTACCCCTCTTTGGGATTAAAGGCGTGAAGTGTATTTATTTTTATTTATTTTACCCATTATTATGTATTGTGTTTAGTTTTGTGAACCATTAAAAAAAAATGAAAATAACAGTAGGTATACTCACTTCTTCAGACAGTTGTTATGGTCAAAGGCGTTCATGCAAGTCATGGAGATGGTGGTCTGCAGTTTGAACACTTTGTGTATGCCCTCGGCCTCCACTTCAGCCAATTTCCCCGGAAGTAGCGACACCACGAAACGCACTGTCGTATCTGTGTTGTATTCCTGAGAAAATAAATTATTTTAGTGAGTCATATAATATCAAAGGCGGCAGAGTCCACAAGGCACTGGGTGGACACTGCCGCTTTTGATATTATATGACACATATGGTGGTTAGTAAAATACGCTTGGTAAACTGTGGGCATTTGCTTAACAAGTGTCTCTGCCTACTCCGCTTTGGGATATGAAGTGCATTTGTTTAATGAAATGTGCACCGACATTGTACCGGAAATCATCGAATAAAAAACGATAAAGGTAAGCTTAACTGCAAGGAAGTGCTTTTTAAAACTCAGAATTACCATAGTTAAGGATTCTACGATTGTGAATGGTAGGGACAACAAAATACTACTATATAAAGCCATGAAGAAGTTTATATTTCGCTTCCCGTCATAATTCTGATAAAAGTATGTTCACTCACTCTATATTCAGATATAAGCGGCTTCACTTTGTCTGTACCAAGCATGGGTTCCAAAACATTTTCCTTGTAATTCTGCGTCCACACGCCGACCGGAAGTTCGGTGATTTCGATCTTCTCGCCGGGCAAGATGGCTGCTTCGCCGGAAATTACGTATTTATCGCTGAACCCTTCTATGGTACCGCGGAAGTTTTTGTACCACGGGTGCATGGGTTTTGGCTCCTCACCGTCTAACATTCGGCTGCGAAAAAAAAATGTCTGTTGTACGAACATGGTGTTACGCTATAAGACCCTAAAAAATATCATTTTTATATCAGTAGGTACTTCAATCTGTCCGGTGGCATAGTTTTCAACAAAAAAGTTTAAAATAGAATTTAATCTTACCGAACGTTTTCGACAATATCCCTTGGGTTGTAATTTGGGATCTTAGTGGACCAGCCAGTGCCGATGCCCTCAGCTCCATTCACCAAAACCATGGGTATGATTGGCAGATAGTACATGGGCTCTATTTTCTGATTATCTTCGAATTCATGCTGCAAATTAAAAGTGATATAAGTATTACAAATTTTGGCAGTCCTTTGACAAATTGCGCAACTTTATGAATATCTTCCAATACTGGTAACTTTTTGAAACAGTCTGTCAATAGCCACGCACATTAAGAAATGGGCAACTCGTCTATGTGCTATGCCAGTCTTAGGTAATACATTACATATACTACTATAATACATACATATGTGAAAGAGATTTGTATATATTTGTACTTTGTATGAAACCGATTTTAGCTATAGGATCTGGACTGAGAGCTCAAATTTTCGATGACCTTGTATCACCATGATTGTTTCTCGAAAATTCAATTAAAAAAATATAAAAGTCGTTTTTATTGTCACGTTTGTATAGTGAATAAGGTACACAATGTTTTCTATCAACTCATTTAAGCCAATGAAAGGGGCCAAAATTAAGCTTGAAGTTCTACGTTGAAGTTCTGGACAATTTTTTCACAATAATATAGAAAAAAAAACCACAAGTTACTCACCACAAGCAAAGGATCATCGTGCTGATGGAAAACGAGCCTTGTGAGGGGCGACATAATGGTGAAAATGTAACGAGGACTCGCGGAGTCTTTGCCGCCAGAGAGACGAGTACCGAACTGACCGCGCGGCTCCAACAGGTTGACGTTGTTCGAGCCCACGTAGTTTTGGGCCAAATTCACAATCGTCATGCATAGCGACTGCTCACCTGGGTTGCAAAGAAATCTCATTTTAAAATAATATAAATAGTTACATACATTAAAAAAATTAATTAATGTTAACCTGACCGCAACTGCTATACCGCGCCTTAGGTATTGCGCGGGGAGGTGGGGTTAGTCAGACTATAGCCTAAACCGTGTTACTGGCAAGTACACTTAAAACACAAAAATTTATCAATTATTAATTTTCCTAAAAACCCAAGTATTTAAAGATGTCATTCATCAGTTCATATCAAACATCATTTTAAATTTCCTATTGGATAATAAACTATAAAAAAAATATAATCTCTCACATTAAAAATACTGGGCCTACACTTCACGCCTGTCTCCCAGAGGGGTAGACAGAGACTACAGATCTCCATTTGTCACGGTCCTGACATACCCCTTTCGCTTCATCTACATTCATACATCTTTCATACATGACCTCCGGTTTCGAGTACTTTTCACGCCACCTTCCGCCAGGACATCACCAATCTGGTCAATGTATGTCCTTTTGGGGCGACCTCTACTCA
>SJJU01024925.1:0-10918 GCA_012932125.1 Conopomorpha cramerella | reverse complement strand
CTCCCTGCCCCGCCACCCCAACCCGCGAGCTCGAGCAGCGTGGTGTATGTATGTAACACTAGCTCACGCTACTACCCCGTCCCTCCCTGCCCCGCCACCCCAACCCGCGAGCTCGAGCAGCGTGGTGTATGTATGTAACACTAGCTCACGCTACTACCCCGTCCCTCCCTGCCCCGCCACCCCAACCCGCGAGCTCGAGCACCGTGGTGTGTGTATGTAACACTAGCTCACGCTAGTACCCCGTCCCTCCCCGCCCCGCCACCCCAACCCGCGAGCTCGAGCACCGTGGTGTGTGTATGTAACACTAGCTCGCGCTACTACCAGTCCGTCACTCCCTGCCCCGCACCCAACCCGCGAGCTCGCTACCGTGGTGTGTGTATGTAAGCACTAGCTCGCGCACTACCCCGTCACTCCTCACACCCACCTAACAACCCACGCGAGCATCCACGGCACCCGCGGATTGTTGTATCTAACTACGCTCCGACGATCCTGCCACGCCCCACACCGTCCACCCCCCTGCGCTCGCTACCCGCCCCCGCCGCGAGCTCGAGCAACCCGTGGTGTGTGTATGTAACACTGCTCGCGCTTACTACCCGTCACTCCCTGCCCCGCCACCCCAACCCGCGAGCTCGAGCAGCGTGGTGTGTGTATGTAACCCTTTCTTAACAGCAGTACTGTTAAGAAAGAGCAAGATAAAAAGTGCCAAATCTAAAAAAAGTAACCTACGTTATATTGTGCTGAAATGGACTCTACTCCTGCTGCTGAGTATGCAGATTCATGGTTGCTACGTTATAAGACGAGCCCGTATGACATACCTTGTTCTCCCACTCGAACTCGGCCCACATCCGGCGGAAGTCGTGGTCGGAGCAGTGGGCGGGCGCGATGTAGTCCACGATGTCGACGTGGATGTCGTTGAGCACCACCACGCCGCCCGCCGTGCCCGACCCCGCCACCTCGTACACTGCGCCAGACGCACCACACGATTATACACCACTAACCCTTCTCAAGACTAACTCCCACTTGCCTTGGGTCCTTTCAGATTTTTAACCGACTTCAATTCAAAAAAGGAGAAGGTTCTCAATTCGTCTTTTTTTATGTATATTACCTCAGAACTTTCGCCTGAGTGAAACGATTTGGATGGTTTTTTATTTTATTTGAAAGCTGGTACTTCCCGTTAGGTCCCATATAAATTTTGTTCATTTCCGACAATGGCATCCATGAGAAAACCACATATATGTCAAACTTTACTGGTTGAAGTCCGTTCTTTTTTCTTTAAGTTATATGAGTTTAAGTGCTCCCACAGAAAACCGCGATACGCGTATCGCTTCATAATTATTAGTAAATGTCTCATGACCAAAGTATAATATAATAACATGTATTCATCATCATTATCATCGGCCTCATGACGTCTACTGCTGGACGTAGGTCTCTACCAATGATTTGGATTTGGATTGGGAAATGCCAATAATCGCCACGCTTCGCAGGCGGGTATGTATAAATGTATAATGTTAAAAAGTGGAGGATGGCGGGTGAGGGCGCGCACTGACCGACGTTGCCGAAGATGAGTCCGCTCTCGGTGGAGGCGACCTTGAGGTGTGCCTGCAGCGTGAGGAAGTCGCGGGGCGCGAGCGCGGCGGCGGCGGGCCGCTCCAGCAGCCGCAGCTCGCCCAGCGTGGCCAGCTCCACGGCGCACGCCTGCAGCGTGTCGTCTGCAACCACACACCACACACACACCAATCAGACGGCTTCTGACACCTTCAAACAGGTCAAAAGTAGATCCAAAACAAATGGAATAGAGTGATAAGAGAAAGTTGCGGTTTGAAAGAAACCAAGATTTAAAAGGGCATGTTTCGGTGATTTGGACATATGGACAAGATAGATGAAAGTCGATTAGCGAAAGAGATTTATATAGGTGATGCAAGGGCCCGGGTGCGTAGAGGTCGCCCCAGAAGGACATTCATCGACCAGGTTGGTGATGTCCTAGAGGAAGGTGGAAAGTACGAAGACGAAATCGCAATACATGTATGAAAAGATGTATGAATGTACATGAAGCGAAAGGGGTATTTCAGGACCCTAACAAATGGGGATTACTACTCCTGGCAGACAGGCGTGAGAAGCACCTCACCAATATCTAAAGTACCTACTCTAATCTAGTGTCGGTCCACCACCATCTAGAAACCGACAAACCTCTCCTGTTCCTTACAGACGCAGATAAGGTATCCAACTAATGCTGCGTGCCTGCAGTACCCTGGACACTCGCTAAAACACGAGTTCCGGGCTCGTACTCGAGTGTTCCTGAATGTCAGGGTGCTGTCTACGTCTCTGTATCCTGAGGTTCCGGATGTTGATGACGCATACAGCCAATTGCTTGGGCCTTCTCCAACAGACAATCCAGACAGATACTCGGTTTCGATTTCTTCCCTTTTAGGAAACTACAACCATTGTCTGGTGAAATATGTATCAGTGTACCACCCGCCCGACCCCACCTCAGAGGCACATGGCGGTTGTGGCGATACAAGTCAACAGATTGGGATGAGATGTGGTACTTTTTCGTATCTCATCCTTGGCAGCAGATGTGTTTTTCCTTGGCTGACCCATCGGCTTTCATGGAGGCTTTGACGGGTTTCGAATGAATGAATGAATATACTCTTTATTGCACACTGTACATTACAAATATAAAAAAAATTACAATGGAAAAGTTGCAAAAACGCGACCTTATCGCTCATAGCGATTTCTTCCAAGTAACCTAAGGTAAAAGGTTTTGCGTCAGGGTATGGAATACTATATTCCGTATTCTGTTGTAGCGCATGGCGTCAGAGTTCAACCCTGGTTTGGGCCAAATGCTCGCGCGCTGATGCGCTAAAACAATATGCCTACTTGGCTTGGTTACTGTCCGTAATATCCGAGCGTTAGCCGTTAGACGTTCGGACGTTAGCCTGAGGTATAGAGCTTTCAACAAAGCTGCCAAGTCCTGCAAGAAGGTTACGCGGAGAGCTCGCTTTGATCACATTGGCCGTATAGGCGAAACGTACCACCGCAAAATAAACCCGCAGCTACCACTAACACCGAACATATTTTTGGTTTTCTAAAACTTTAATGAAAGAAGCTACTTATTATCATCGTAAAATCACAAGATCCATTATTGTTTGATTTAAGGAAAAACAGGAGAACAGTAGATATTATATTGGACAAAGACTTAAGACGAAGTGGTCTATATAAGACTGAAATTGGGTTTTAATTGTAAATAAACGTTGCAAAATCAAAAGTACCTTCTATACTTATTTGTAGGAAATGCTCTGCCATACTTATGTTAAGTTTAAAAATCATTTGATTATATTGCGTTTTATGTTTTTTGTTTTTACCTTTAATTAAATATAATACCAAGTAGTAAATGACTTTTCTTTAACTAGGTATTGGATAGGTACGGCATTTTTTCTGAGTACAACATTCCGAGATTCAAGTAAATGCCAATTCAACATTTTGAAAATCTTAAATCAACATTATACTCGTAGGACTTATAAATGCAACGTAATAAGAATTCAACATTCTAAGATTCAACAAAGTGAAAATTCAACATGATGGTCCGAAAGGGCTAAACTATCTCCCATAACAGAGTATTTTTTGTTTTATTGATTGTTCTGGATTATTTTAAGCTGATGATAATTGTGAATGGTTGTAGATTGCAAAAAAATATATGGTTACATTTTGACGAGTTTATATCGAAAACCGGGGATTCTTTCTTCAAGTCTCAAAAACGTCAATATCTTAAACATAAAAGAATCGGCTAGGATGTCGATCCCCATTTTGGCTGTGAACGAGGTGTACTTTCACATCTTAAAAAGGAATTATATATCTGTTACCGATGACCCTGTATAAAGGTACATACCTGTCTGGTTGACGAGCAGTATGTCGAGCACGATGTCGTACTGGTTGACGGAGACTATCGCCTCGGCGTACACCGGGTCGGAGAAGCCCGTCAGCTGCGTCACCTTCGACAGCTTGTTGCCGCCAACGCCGGCGGGACGGCGACCTGTGTAGTGATATTATAATTATAAAATAAGCCTAAAACGAGAACCCAACGCGAAGTCTCTGTAATGTGTGTGTGTGTGTGTGTGTGTGTGTGTGTGTGTGTGTGTGTGTGCGTGCGTGTGTGTTTGTGTGTGTGTGTGGGCGCGTGTGTGTGTACCGGAGACGGCGCGGGAGAGCGCGAGCTCGAACATGTCGTGGGCGACGGCGGTGGCGGGGCCGGACAGCTGCACGAAGCTCACGCCGGTCTCCACGTCAACCACGGTCGGCTTGCTCTCCTCCGTGGCCTCCTCCTCTGACACACCCAAAGACTGGATTAACAGACAGATGAAAAGAACTAAACGTAGAGCTTTTTTAGCAAGCGATTTTCGTCGCATGTTTCTAGAGAATGGCATTTAATGTTTAGGTGTCGATTCACATCATCCGGTGCGTCTTCTGATAGACAGGACTAGTTTTTTTGTGGTCTATCAATTCATGCATTTTCCTGCCCTTATGCTCACTCAGGTGGGGGTCGGGGCGGCAACACGTTTCTTTTCACCATTCATATTCTTAATCATTCGTCATCTCTGCAGTTTACCTTTCACGCTCATTGTCATTTTTCACACAGTCCATCCTACCTTCGTTTGGTCTTCCCTCTTACCCTTGTATCCTTCACATTCATACTCATCACTTTCCTTGTTACAGTGGTTTTTCATCCCTCCCTCATGAACGTGTCCATACCATCTTAATCTGTTACTCCTAATCTTTTCTGTCACTGGTGCTACTTTCAGGCTTCCTCTTATGTACTCAATCCTAATCCTATCCATTCGAGTAACTCCACACATCCATCGTAACATTCGCATCTCTGCCACATGTATTCTTCTTTCTTCCGTCACCTTTGTCCCCCAACATTCAGATCCATACATTAAGGGCCTATTTCTCTTTTTGACGTCATCAGCGCTGCATACAAAATCGCTTTCCTATACGTATTATCACTCACACAAGGACAGGTATACAAAATGTCTGTTTTGATATTAAAAGTAATTTTCGGAACATTGGTGTACATGTCAGATGAAAAGTGTTTCGTTCAAATTTCTCGAGTTTTATGGTACCTACCCACATATTAGTTCGGGTAATACACACATTAACATGGTCCGGGGATAATTCAAACACAATTATCTAAAATCATACTAATTTTTGTTAAGACCTACAGTCGGATAGTGTGCTGATGGCGTTGCATAACCTAATTCCCCTATCGCGCTTTTACAATAGGACAACCAGGAGAATGGCAAAACGTCATCCATACCAGGTGTATATACCATTTACGAGAACCAAACGGTTTGCGTCCACTTTTATAGTGCGAACCGCCAGGATGTGGAATGACTTCCTGGAGTTTGTGTTTCCTGCGCAGTACAGTCTGAAGATATTCAAGTCGCGGGTGAATATGTACCTAATGAACAAGCAGTGGCGGGCCGTGAAGTTTTCATCAGGGTAAGCTGTCTCCTATGAGTAGGTACATACGACACTAAAATAACATTAAGTAGGTAACAATTTTGTGCCAGACTACAAAATATTTCAATAGAAGATCACAACATCAATCACTAATTTAGCAAAATTAATATTATCTAATTACGTTACGTCTCAAAATTTTGCTAAGCAGCTGATTCAGGCGCTGTATGCCAGAAACAGAACTGAACAGATCGTTGTGGAATGTGGATGCCTTCCTCTTCCCAAAGCACTACATAATAACCTTATTCTGCCTAACTAATTAAATACACTAAAAAAACAAGAAACTACCTTATAATACCTTGTGTTTGCTTCAAGTTCAAATAAAAACAATCCCGGCGAAATTCGTCCGCGACTCTGCACTTTTCACTCATATTTAGTTCAGAGAATCGACCCACATTTGTAAACAAACACTTTACACACATCACTTTCACACCTTAGTCTCCATTTTTGTCTAATTTAATTATTCTATAAAATAAATTCGCGAATGAACGTACATAACCTAAAACAATGCATACTCCAATATAAATAAACAATACTTGCAATATGTCAACATGGCCGGCATCTCTCTCGCTCGCTCACACATACACTCATTCTCTGTCGCACATATTTACGCACTGTCATAGCATTCTAGCCCTTATTATTCCAATAATGTATGAAAAAACGCGGAAGAAGCTGCGCTTACGCTATGGCGTAAATTTCTCCATATTTTTCATAGTAACGCTCCGCGCTAATAGACCGAGGTGAAAGGGATGTATACAGAGAAAGAGAAAAAATAGGAAGCTTGAGGTCTAGCAGCTTTCCCGGGCTAGACGATGCAACGAAGCGGCAACGTCCCATGAATTTGTTTTCGTTGATGCGCTAATAAATACTATGTTTTGATTGGTTGAGGCGAAATTTGTGTTACCTATCGATGGAACGATGAGGCAACAATGCACGAATTTGTTTTCGTTGACACGCGGAAGAATAGATTAATGAGAGATTAGTGTTTTGATTGGTCTAGAGCGAATTTGTGTTTTCGATACACATTTCAAATAACCGAAATTCTGTTATTGACAAATTGCCTAATTTACAGTACCTACCTACGTGACGACTAAATGTGTTATAGATACCTAACTACGCTAATTGTTTTAGTCAAGTTGCCAGGGTATGCAGAGCTTATTTGCTTCTATGGACGTACCGCCCCGGGTGGTAACGATATAATAATCATTTTTTTTATGAGCGCAGAGAAATTTAACTCAATATGGTTCACGCTATATAATCCAAAGACAAGCTCGAGCTTACCTTTTGTTATTTTACGCAGGCATTGCGTCGTGCTCACGAGTGGACTATATACCCGGTGAACAATATTGAGTAATAATAATATTTATTTCAGAACAATTGAACAGTAATGTCTGCTACAGTAAAATCTTAACACAATTATTCGATATGTTACAGAGTGCCACTACTCCTCTAAAAAGGGCAGAGCCCTGTGGTAAGAGACGAGAAGATTACTCATTCCCTAAAAAATAATTCATTGTCTGCCGGTTAAAAATACATGTTGTGTACATTAGGAAAAAGGATTATGACATTATTATTAAAAGTAATACACGCGGAGTATATCTGTGTAAAATCTCATCTGTCGCGAGAACGGCTGAAAATGTTCACCCACAAAAGTGCCCAACGCGCCATAAGAAGTTTTCACTTCAATAAAAACTTATAAAGTAAACACGAACGTAGTAGATTTATAAAGCGCTACCATCACTGAAATATAACATAACATGCAATTGAAATATGTAGTTATATTTCAAAAATTTTAATAATATAAGTCGGTAAAGATAGACTGTGTGTTCATTATAATACTTACGGTTATTGTTTCAAAGGTATAAATACCTGTCATATTCTGGTATATATCCGGATTAAGCTGTCTATGGAAATCGGTTCTATAAATCAGTAATGGATTCCGCAGAACCCTCGTCTTATGGAAGGTACACATGATCCCTACTCAATATCAATTATTTAAACATTTCGGAAATACAAACTTGAAATTTCGACTAATATTGTAAACGTGAAAGTTGCTATAGATATTTGTTACTCTTTCACGTAAAAACTGCTAAATTAATTTCAATGAAACTTTACAAGATTATAGCTTATACATTGGAATAACGCATAGGCTAAATTTTATCACAAAATTCCTGCGGGAACGGGATAATCTGCGGGTAAATTTGCACCCCCGATATCTGTACTATTTGTGTATCTATAGGTCACCTGTCAAACTAAAAGTGATAGGAGGCACTTTATTATACAACGTGAAAGTTTGGTCACCGGCAATGTGTTTTCTAGATTTTAGGAAACATTCCAAGAATCTTTTGAAAAAAATTCAGGCCAAACACAACAAACAATAAAATTAAACGTTTGGTCTGAACATTTCTATGAAAAGTGAAAAGACGAATAGGCGCCTTTTGCGAATGGCGAATGGGCTTTATTTATAAATGTATTAAACGATACCTAAATAACAATTCTAAGTCTAACTATTGTACAGAAAAAATCCTTTTTTATTATTATTTCGGATCTCGAATATGTCACCATGTATTATTTGTCGCTTAAAACCAAAATAGCTTGATTCAATTTACCCGACACCACATATTTAACATATTTAACAAAGCAACGAAGTATTCTAATATCGCCCTTATAAACTACACGCCTCGTAACTTTACTCATAAAGGAAGCCTAACGGGGTAATCTATTCAGCATATTCTTTAATACCCGTAGAAAAGAAACTTGTTTCTTCAGATAAAAAGCTACTCAAGAAACCACAATACCTGGGATTAAACAACTGCTATAAAAAAAAGTAATAACACCTCTATACCTAGTAGTCATATAGTTCACTTTACTGTGATTCCAAAACACATATACTTTTTCATTAGCAAAGTATCTCGCTGTCTCACTCATGTATATAAAGGATGATAAAGACAGTAATGCGCGTTCAGCGTTCGAATCGGCACGGGAATATGGTCTTTATTAGTTGTAGGTAGGTACAGCGCAAGCCACCTGTAGCTCGGAAGTTTTTTAATTAAAGAGACGCCAAGCTCTAATGCAACCGTTAGGGATGAAGTTGTGTGGCACTTTGTATTGTGTGAACGTGTTTGAATATGATTCATGATGGGCGGAGGAAGTTACACGTGGCAAAGCACAAAGACACATAGAAAGCTTTGAATAACGTCGAGTTTGTTGAGTTGTTTAGTATGAAATGTACGGAGAACTCCAATCTGTAGGAGTTTTGGAATTAATTTGTAATATAGGGTAAACTGTACAAGTTATTGTCTACATACATAGATTAACACAAAGTCGCCGCCCGCTGTGTGTCTCTATGCAGGTATGTTTAGATATTTATACATAACTACGCAATGGATTCGTTTGAGATTTAAGAGGAAGGTTTACATTTATAATACAAAAATTAATAACAATTTTATTTTAAACTAGTGGCCTCGATAGACGTTGACCTGTCCTAACTATTAAAAATAAATTAGTATAACCACCAGGGTGGCCCGTGTCCAGCAGTCTTTGTATTTATTTCGGAAGAACTTTCTGCTCTCATTAATAAGCACTTCAAAAAAAGAATTAGCGAAATCACTCTAGCCTTCCGGAGTTATGCGGTTACCAATACATTTTCCGATTCATTCGTTTGTATATTATAGTAGATTACTCAATCTACTAAAGAAAACCGCATCAAAATCTGTTGCAAAGTATTAAAGATCTGTGTGTGAGTGGATTGGTCACACGATCCGAGGAGGTGAATCCAACAAGGCGAGCATCGCGTTCGAATGGCAGCCTGGGGAAGGTCGATGCAGGCCTGGACGTCCCGTGCACACGTGGCGGCGCACCGTCGACGGCGAGCTGAGAGCGCGAGGGCTGAGCTGGTCTGATGCCAGAGCAGTCGCAGAGGACAGGACGGCGTGACGCCATCTCTTGAAGTCCCTTTGTACCACTGGGGTACCATAGGACTTAAGTAGTAAGTAAGTAAACATTCATAGGGACAGACAGCGGGCGGCGGCCATATGTTATACTATGCATGGATTGATAAAAAATCTTAATGGCCGCTAAAGTACTGTTTTAGTTTCAGTTGGCTACTTCGCGAATCACTAAACTTACTTGTTACTTGATAGTAATTCACGTAACTTTCTTCAACACTACACCATGATGAAAAGTTACACTGAGCTCGTAAAATACGCTACAATCTTATCAAATGTTTTAGTACATTTCCCAAGAGGGCAATCTATACTACGTAGTATTTTGAGGGCGTAAATTCCTAGACTTCTCTGTTTTAGATAGGTCCTATACAAGGTCCGTATTCTGAAATAGTAATCAGTAGAAGGTACTCAAGTTTCACTTGAGATTTGTCTCTTTTTAAACGACTAGGTACACAAAAAGGGAAAAAATTATCAATGCGTCGGTATTTTTTTATATACACCTCAAAACGTTTGACTGGGTGAACCAATTTGGATGATTCTTTTTTGTTTGATATATGGCGGTTCCCGTTTGGTTCCGTTTATATTTGGTTTAGTTCCGACAGTGGCATTCATTAGAAAACTACAAATCTGTCAAATGTTACTGTTAAAACTGTGCAACGGATTTAGATGCGGTTATTTTTGGAAGATTTTTAGAAGAGTGATTCTTGAAGAAGATTTATATGTATAATACATGCATATAATAGCAGGGAAGTACTCTTAATAATGTATAATGGCAAAACAACGTTTACCTAATTATTTACTAAGGTATAAATAGTAGTTCATCTCCTTTAAGTATCTTTCTATCTTCTATATGTTATACGTATATATTATTAATTCTTTTATTATTTCATCAACGAACTTAAGAAATAACTTCGTAGGTATTTTATTACAAAGTAAGTTAAAGCCGCTTAGTTATTTCGACACTTGCAGAGGTTCATATTTACAAAAGTTTGTTAATTTATTACTGTTAATTTCCAGCTGAAAATTACTGACACACCTGGCGGTTTTATTAGTAATACCGAATTTCGAATAAATAAATTATTAAAGTTTTGTTGAGTTTTCCAATTAGCCAAAGGGCGCTGTCTATCAGCAATACAGAAAGTTTTGTTTTGTTTACTTCGACTTTTGGCCTTATACTTACTCGGCTGGCGGTGTTGCGCGTCACGTCGGCGTCCCATACATTTTGAATTAAATAACCGTCAAATATGATGTCTAATGTATGGACGCATGACGCAACGTGCTTCCGCGTGTCCCTAAATAAGGCGTCACAAGAATCTTTATCTGTTTTTCAATATCGAAGTAGCTAAAAGCGTTCCCTTTGTTTATTGCGCAATGAACAAGCTTTTGACGACAATCCTGCCTGATGTTAAGCAGCGATGTGGTTGGTCTACGATGGAGCTCTCTCGTTATTTACATCA
>SJJU01024914.1:0-11533 GCA_012932125.1 Conopomorpha cramerella | reverse complement strand
GAACGACTTGCCGGAGTCTGTGTTTCCTGCGCAGTACAGTCTGAAGTTCTTCAAGTCGCGGGTGAATAGGTACCTAATGAACAAGTGTGCTCCATCGTAGACCACATCGCTGCTTAACATCAGGCAGGATGGTGGTCAAACGCTTGTTCATTGCGTTAAAAAAACTTTCAAAAACCGAGGGTAGGTTCAGGGTAGGTAGATGCCTCTAGGATTTCGGTCGTATAATGCGTTGGTGATGAGCTGAGGCCTATGCCCAGCAATGGACAAGTATGGGCTGATGATGATGATGATGATTTTGTTGTTTGCGTCTGGGTATATATTTATAAGTTTCAACATCTTGACTTCCGTTACGCTTATGTAATACCCCGGAATATTTGGTATATTACTGTTATTTATATATTGGTTGGACAAGTAAACGCGGGGTAGATAGATACATTTGCTTAGCTAGTGCCTCTGCCTACTCGCTTTGGGGTTGAAAATGTTTGAAGGGTTTTTATTGTAGGTACATCTAAATCCTAATTGTCTGGCTAGATGTGACCTATAGGAAGTTATCATGTCTCGAATGTTTTCTCCACCTCATTTGGCATGCTGAATGTGCGATTATGTATGATTTTTCTATGTTTTACGATATAAATAGAATATGACTAAAAACCTTTGTTAATATGGAAAAAAGAGAGTTAGAGCGTCTGTGGTCCAGTTGGTCGGATACTTGACTTGTAACCGGGAGGTCGCGGGTTCGAGTCCGGCTACTGGAGGTGTACCAATGGGACTCTTTTTCAGAGCCTATGTACGCAACGCAACGCTCGTACGGTGAAGAACAACATCGTGATAAAACCCGCACACCACAAGGTGTGTGAACCCTATAACGGCGATGTGCTCACCCCCTGTCACGTTGGGTTAAATACGCTCGGTGAACCGTGGGTACTTGCTTTAGCAAGTGCCTCTGCCTACCCCGCTTAGGGATTAAAAGGCGTGAAGTGTATTTTTTTTATGACTAAAAACCTTTGTTAATATGGAAGAAAAAAATCCTTAATATCAAAACCGAAGATAACCTGTCCTGTCTTTTTATCAATTCTTCATTTTTATTGATCGTTCACCATAATAGTCTTCAAACGTGGTCTACTTTCAAAGTTGGTCTAAGTCCGAGTGAATAAATCACAGTCATGAAATTCATTTCAGCTCAAACCAAAAGTGCTTTTGAAACTTTGTGCGAAGAAAATTGGCAATATTTGGCGTTTGAGGCAATTTTAGGTAAATACTTATTTTCCATTTCAATGGGGCTTGGTATATCCAATCTAATGGACGCCACTATTTCACTTGCGTAGTTTCAAAATTTAGAATGCGCTATCCTATATATCCGTCGTTCAGTGAAAAAATGTCTAAAAGTGCTGATAGAAATGACATGAGGGGTAATGCCAATAATCGCCACGCTCAACAGGCGGGTTGGCGATATCAGTGGTGTTGTGGTTTAACTCTCAGAGAGCGCTGCAGCCCGTCCTCTTGTTCCCTCAGTCGCTTCTTATGAGAAATACACTTCACGCCTTTTAATCACACAGCGGGGTAGGCTGAGGCACTTGCTAAGCATGTGCCCACGGTGATATGGGGTGAGCCCATCGCCGTTATAGGGTTCACACACCTTGTGGTATGCGGGTTTCATCACGATGTTGTCCTTCACCGTACGAGTGTTGCCTTGTAGGAAGGTTGTAGGTCTGAAAAAGAGTTCCATTGATACACGTCCAGTAGCCGGACCCGAACCCGCGACCTCCCGGTTACAAGTCAAGTATCCAACCAACTGGACCACAGACGCCCTCTCCTCTTACGAGCAGGCAACATAAATAGAAACTTCTGATGTGTGTACAAAATATCAAATATATTGTTGAAAGCTAGTGAACTGTACTTCCGTAATCGGTTGCCAATATGTACAGTGCAGCATGGAAATCACATAAGCTCTCTAGTTAATCCTCAAACGTAATGAGGCGCACTGACTTAGAAATTCTGATACAAATACAATTAATGCTATACAGCTGATATTTGCCTATTACGTAGGCGACACAGAACAGATTAGCTGAACAGTTTAATGTAATTCGACGTAGAATCCGAACAGTGATTGGCCAACGAAATTATTTACCGCCGCATTGATAAAAAGTTTGACTAATCATTTGTATGGAGTGGAAAACCTGTGCGTTGAAAAGAGGCAAAAGCAAGTAGACACTATCTCCAGAGAATGGCCTGTACGGCGAGAGGCAGCTAGGGATTGGGTGGTGGTGCGCTTGTTCAGGGAAAAAAAGATTGACTAACACGATATATGAAACTTCAATAAATTAAGTATTTAGCACTAAACACATTTGATAATCAGAACTAATACATTTAATATTCCGAACTATTACACTTAATATTCAGAACAGAACACATTTAAGATTCAGAACTAAACACCCTTAATATTTAGAACTGAACACGTTTATAACTGAATAAATTTAATATTCAGTACTAAACACATTTAATATTTAGAAGTAATATGTACATGTAATATTCAGAACTAAACATAATATTCAATAATAAACACAATTAATATTCAGAACTAGTCACATTTATTCTTCAGTAGTATATTTACGAGATGAAGATCCGTTTTCTTAATTTACATTACAATTTCCCACAGTTTGTGACCAGAAACTATACGAGGGTGAACCAAAAAAAAAAACACATAGCAGAGTCTACTAACTCAACAGCCGTTTCGGAGCCGTAAAAGGTCCAAAATGAACTGCAGTTGACCGACTATCCGCAGGTTTATTTGTTCCCCTAATGAACCCCCCACTGCCATGTTTACTGTGAGCTTGTTCATCAACATCCAACGAAAGCCACCGGCTACTAATCTGGAATGGTTGTTTGGTGACGTAGCATCCGCCTATATACCCCTTTTACGCGAAAGCTCCCGGGGGAGAGGCTCTAAATTTTTTATCCGTTTAGTGAACGATTAGCTTTTCGATTTATTGGCTAAACGTTGGAGTGGAGTTAGTCGTTTTTTCGTTGTATATGTGTGTAGTGAGTATGTTTTCTAGTGAGATCATGTAGCTCCAAGTAGACGTAGACATTAAACCAAAAAACAAATTCAGTACAATAGATTACACATACAAGACATGTTAAACGCAGTCATTTCTCACAATTGGGACTTAAATTAATAAACTGTAAGAGCCCGTAATGTAATAATATTACATCCCGCATATGAATTGTAGTTGTTGTATATTATTATTAATACTAGTCTACTGGATCCCACTGCAGGGCAAAGGCCTCTCTTCGCTATCTCCACTCTTCCTGAAACTGCGCTGATGTCCACCAGTTTTTGTCCTGGCGGACGATCTCGTCGCACCATCTCTTCCTTGTGCGGTCCCGTTGTCTCTTGCCGTTCGTTGGGAGCCAGCTCGTCACTTTATTTGTATATAGTGTTATTTTTATGATTTGTACAATATATATGTAAGAAGTTCTCAATAAATGACACATATATCAGACCGAAACAGGAGTTCTTACTGTAAACAATAAAATAGGGACAGTGCTGGGAATGGGGAATTTTCAGGGTCCTTGTCTCTCTTAGTTTGTGACAGGTGGCGTTAGCTGTATTAGGGGGATGAAAAAATACATACGTAATACATACATGAAATATGTCAACGAAATCACTTACTTGAACAGTCAGTGTTGTAGGGAACAGTTAATTTTGTTATTGTTGGTTGACATGTTACAAAAGTGTCTGAAGTTTAAATAACTGGCCCAAATATTATTACACAGTTAATTTTGTTATTGTTGGTTTACATTTTACAAAAGTGTCTGAAGTTTAGATAACTTACCCAAATATTAAAAAACGTACTAAAATATAACTGTCAGAAGTCACCCTGGACACCTATTAGCGCCATCTAGAGGGGAAATTTTTGGAGTTTGAAAATTCCTCCTTATTACTGTTTAGTGTTGCGTTAGGTCTCCACGATGAGAACACTCGTGGAGACATCATCCACAATAATGATTCCACCAATACTATTTTACATTAAAAGAAAAACTTAAAATAATACACTGCTTTAATTCAACTAGCCTCTAAAGTGTTCCAATGCTGGGCAAATTACCCCACTTATCTTCTTCTCATCCAAAATAAATTCACACACACAATACATAATCCATACACAAGTAAACTAATAAAATAATCCTTCCACTAATACTCTAGAACAGTAATTAGAACCGTAAACAAACAGTACCATTTACGTTTCTTCTCTATGTACAGTGTGGCCGGCAATCTCATACATTTGTATGAGCCTACGGACCATAAAAATAATACTTGGCGACAAAGCCTGTTTCTTAATATCACTGAGCTTGGACATTACCGGCACCTGCGCTTTTATATTGGTAAAAGCCAGCTTATAGTACAGGAGGACCTGTACGGAATTCCCAATGAATCTTTAAAATTATACTTTTGTTTGTTCTTGTTTGAAATGAGTGCAGGTCAAGTGGGAACCGTAAAAGGAACTAGACTAATATGGCGATCCTGTGTGACGAAGAGTTACCGAGGATGTTTGCGATTATATTTTTTTGGATATTGAAATACTGGTGTCTGTTTTAGTCAATGGAATTTGACCTTTGTGTTGTTGAATTAGGTATGATCTGGATCAAGAGAATCCTTTGTATTACTTGTCCATGGAACAGGTAACCTGGAAATCCCATTTAGTAACCTATCCAGTACCATATTAATTCACATAATAACTATTTTAGTATCTATACAATAAAGGGTACAGTATCTTTGTCCAACAATCTTTACTATTATTTAAGTTCACTAATTCTTACATGTGGATAGCGTCATGGGGCTTACACCCAATATTTAAATGTGATTCTTTGTGATTTATTGTACTTATGTGTAAGTCTGTTTGTTGTCCCAAATAAAATAAAATAAAATAAAACAGTCAATAATACATTTGTAGAAAAAAGTTAAAGAATGTCTCAGAAATAATCAAGAAACATACCCACCACGTACGTCATATCATACAGATATCGTACTCGAAATAAAATTCAACACAAAACCAGAATCAATTTGTAATTTTCGGCACACAAACTTCTGCGACAAATTCAACTCACAAACACAAAAAAAAAACCAGTGATTAATCAACGGTAATTATTCCGTACTCTAGACGTAGTTATTTTTAATCAAACAATTGAAAAGCATTAAGAAGAACTCGAGCGGCGAGCGGAGGACCTATAAACAATAATCAGAAAGCACTTAGCACTTTTAAAAATCGCGGGGAAAAAACAGGCACTTTTCATTTGCAAGAACAAATCCGTGAAGTTTTTCCCTGCTCTGCACTGCTTCCCTCATAAATTGTACAAGCTGCTTAACTTAAAGTAGAGAAAAGAAACTTTGCTTGTTCCCCACTTAGTACGTGTAGTCGGGCGCAGGGGAATTCGCACCTTAAGTGTTCGCCGCATGTATAGCGATCCACCATAATTTGCGTAATGTCTTGACCTTACTTGACAACATGCTGAGCCAGATGCCACTTCTACGGCGCGGCGGTAGAACAATTAGCAGGGTTCATAATCTTAATTACTTCATTACCATTCGTACACAATTACTAATATCATGTTTACATACACACGGCAAACGGAGTGTAGGACGCCCTCAGGCAAGGTGATATGCGCAAGATGGCTGGCAGAAGCGGGATGCGAGAGAAGAGATAACAGTGGCGTGCAATTGGAGAGGCCCATGTCCAGCAGTTGACAATATTGGGCTGATGATAATGATTATGATACACTTCACGCCTTTTAATCATGTCATATCATGTTTACTCTTTATTCAAATACTTACTAAATGTACTTTCTGTCTTCTTCTGTCAAAACTTATAGTGAAAAGTCAGATTGCATTTTTTAAATTTTTATTGCATTATTCAATATTACTTATTAAAATATTACTACCTGGTAGCACATTAAGCAGGGTAAAAATTGTTTAGCTGAGTCATCTTCTAAATTATATTTTTTAAGTTTCATAGGCATTATATAAGACAAATCTAAGAAGCTTAATAATACTTTAAAATCCTTGAAATCTAAACAAGAAAGGTTTAAAAACTATTTCTTTGAACATTTTCTCAAAAAGCCACAAGCTGAAAAAGTAGCTCATACTATGTGTTTCAGTACACTACATGCACTAAGAGGTAATTATGGTGCTTTAAGACTTATGTCCCGGCGTACTATTAGGGGATTAAAGTTTACTATTGCCCGTTCGTTGCGGTGATGTTTGCTCGGCGATTCCGACCTGTATTCCTTGAGGCGTAAAGCCATTGTTTCTTTTACTAACACAAGTTGTTGGTATGTCTCGGGATAATGTGGCTTTAAATAGGTCGGTACCAATTGCAATTGGGGTAATTCTCTCACGACGGGAGCGAGATTTTACAGTTAGTGATATACAGGGTTACTTGTATTTCGACGTATTCCTGGTATGGGGTGATAGAGGAGGTAAAATGCAATAAAATAAACAAGATTCTGTAAGATTCTGGGAATTTCTAGGAAATATTAAAAAAGTCAATATCTCAAGAACCATTAATTTCCGACAATACATATGGAGGTTAATTTTATTGCATTTTAACTCATCTATCACCCCATACCAGGAATACGTCGAGTTACAAGTAACCCTGTATAAATATTGGCTTCTATAAAAAGCTTCGTGAAAGATGCCTGTCTACTGAAAAGCTTCTTTATATAAGCAATAACTTGAAGCAACAAGATCAGTAAAATAATTAGACTTGTGGTTTTACCATTATCAGAACTTAACCAAATTTAAATTGAACTAAACAGAAAGCTTTTAAAAAAAAGAATTGAGCAGTAGTTTTGGAGTCTATTTAACCTTTAACTATGGACGTGCGGTCTCGTAGACCGCTAGCAGTTTGTGATTTCTGTACCCCTCCGCTCCCATGCGGGTACCACGTCTGTACATCTGTATAGCTTCAGTTTTAGTAGCTAAACGACGATGGAGACGGTAGGTTGCGTCGCTGGCTGCGAACTTGGTGAGTTATAACCCTTTTAATTTCTTCGGCGGTCTCTGAGACCGCACGTCCACGTTTGTGTAATGAATTGAGTTGGCGTTGATTTTGTTGTTTTCATGTATTTTGCAATAAAAATGACGGAAAATTACAGAACAAGTACTTCTGCATTGAAATGGAAGTCTAATTTATCAAATCCACAAAGTGCAACCAAATTATTGCGCTTAGATAATTCTAAATTTGACGATAAATTCCAACACATTCTTTTAGATTTGTGTGTGACGTGTATTGGGTCCTGATATGCCAAATGAAGAACTAGCAACAGAAAACAATGATGTGCCTAAACGTAAGATGCGTAGCCTTTGTCCACCAAAGATTAAACGTGAGACGACTTACACTTGTGTGGGTTGTGGACAGCCCATATACCTTAAGTGCTCTAAGCCTTTGTGCAAAGACTGCCAATAAAATGGACAAGTTGAGGCATTGTTGAAATTTTCAAGTTTTATGTTGAGAAGCTAATTTATGTTATTTTTATACTATGTTTTTTATATTTTATTGTAAGTCAAGCTAAAGTTAATTTGAAAGATTTTTTTCTGAAATATTATAACCTATAAGTGATCTCAAGTTAAAAAGTCTGAAAAGTGCCTAATACTGTTACATGATAAGTTTTTCTAAAGAATAAATAAATATATATGTGTATTTTGTGTTTAAATTTACATTTAAATACTTAAAAGGGGATATGATAAAAAAACTAGTATGTCAGTAACATAAAAGTGTGTTATCCGACCTTTGTATGTAGCGGTCTCTGAGACCGCGCGTCCATATCTACGTAACAAAAATTGAACGTCCATAGTTAAAGATTGAAAAAAAAAAACCTTTCCTCTTTATAATTTTGGTATAGATAAAATACAGAGAAACCTAGCGCAAGACGCACAAATAGTAACTTTTTTTGCAAATTCTTCAAGCGTTGGGTAAACGACCTGTCCTAGAAAAAGGAAAAAAAAAATAAAAGGCTACTAAACTGTCAACGTAGACATATTTACACCGAGCGATAATGCACACACCTACGCCTTATCGCTTAACAACTTTTCGAACTAAACTAAGCAATACGGAACAATGCTATTGAACCTTCCACTCTTTGCAACTCTGTACCATGTTAGACTTGAAAAAAAAAGAGTGTTTGCCTCTTTCCTTTCAGTGGAAATAAATTGCTTTGTCAATTTGCCGGTACGTATTTACATTTTCGTCAGGAAGTTTGTCGTCATGCGACTAGGAAACGTGGTTAATTAGATCGTTTGCCTCTTTTAAATACGCGAAGTTAAATTTTTTTGTTTCGAGCCTCGTGTTGCGATTCTTCTAATTGTAGTATTTTGTACCTAGTTATAGTAGGTTGGTTGGTTGGTTACTTGTATTGTGTTTGAAGATCGTGACCACATGCTTTTTTTACGTGAGAACGTTTAATAACTCGATACTAGGGGCTGCATGCACGAACAAGATGACGTCATTGTCCCGTTCCGTAAGCTAGTATACTACTATATGCAATGTTCACGTGAAACTACCGTCCGTAAACCTATTTGCCGACAGCTATTTTTTACACCTGAGGAACGTATTCAGAAAAAATAATCTAGTACTACTTTCGTTATACAGCTAAATGTATCAATCGGCTTAGTTCAATATAACTCCTAAACAAATAGACACATTTTCATGATTCTTAGGTCTTCTCAAGCACACTGCTTTTTCTGACTCTAATGATACGTGTCAAAAAGAGACAAAGGTGACTTGGGCTTTACGTACGTATTGATTTTTATTTCTTCAGAATATTGGCCTGAGACAATAATCAGGTGTGGCTGGAGCATAGTTTGTCCCTTGTACACAAACACGATTAGAGCGAGACAAGATGCAAACTGGATGAGTATTCTCATAAAAAAAATCCCACAAAATATCGAAGACGAACGATCATAGAATAAATAAGTTGCATCTCTTTCACACTATCTTTGACAGATTGTTTTTTTTTTTAGAAAACTCGAGCAAAAAGATCTAATTTAAGAAGAGTTTCAAAATACGGACATTAAATTCTTTTTGTCACTTTGCCGTGTTTAAAGCACTCGTTGTTCGGAGAACGTGACATGGTAGGCATATTATGCAGAGAATGGGGATCAAGTGACAAAAAGAGTGATGAATATGCATGTGCTTCCACACGGATGTGGAGAGAAAGACCGAAAAAGTGATTGATGGATCGCCTGATCAGGGAACACGAAAGTAGGAGAATTTCTAAGAAAGTTTTTCCAAATATTGAAAGTCGTTAGATCGCTTCATATTATCAAATGTACGCTGTAAATGTTATTGTAAAACAGTTTCTCCTAATCCAAAATAATGATTGATAACTCGAGCTGATTCATTTATAGTCTTTGACTAGGCTTCAATTTACTCAACTAGCATTCATCCTGAAAGCTTAAACGTTCCTAACAAATAATGGAAATTTTTAAACACGTCATTTGTTAAGTAGGATTAAGTACAAAATTATTAAACGAATGAATGAATGAATATACTCTTTATTGCACACTGTACATTACGAATGTAAAAAACAATACAATGGAAAAAATTGCAAAAGGCGACCTTATCGCTCATAGCGATTCCTTCCAGGTAACCTAATTTAAAGATTACAGGAGCTTAACAGATAGAGTAATGGGGCTGGCAAGTGTTGCTATCTGATCGATAACGTCAATAATATTGTAAAATAATAAAAAATACTTAGTATATATACGCATAATTATACATATACACACATGTATTACCATATATAATACCTAATCATACCTAAACCTAGTAATACCAAATATTATAAACGAATAATTGTTTTATTGTCATTCGCTCATCAAATATAATGTTTCCTGTAACATCGGCATTCAGATTGGCTGCACCAGACGCACAATAGCACAAAGCGATTCAATCAATTCTATTAGCGAACGGTATCAATATGTGCAAAATGCACGACAAATTGTGACCTCGATCGCTCGTGAACTGAAGCCATTTCAGTAACACAGAAACAATCCCGAATATTGATTTCAAATTGCCACTGCGTTCAACCCTCATCAAATTCACATGCCGTCGCGTAATGTCGGAAAGTGATTGCACTTTGATATCCAATTCAGCAAATATTCAAATGTGGAATGAATTCCACTTTATTTTTTTTTCTCCTTTCGTTCGCAATCAACATGGTGTAGTGGCCAGCTCGGAGCCGGCTGAAGTGGAAGAAAAAAACCTAAAGGGATTTCAAAAATGGAATGCTGGCTGCAGTGACGCGCAACGGATAGAAGCCAATCAATTTGGTTAGATCGAGTTTGGTTTACCTATTCAAGCATCAAGCTTAATAGAACGACAAAGATCGAATGGCTAAGCGACCTCAACTTTCCGCATAATGGGGCCTTTGAATTTTTAAAGCAAAGTTAGGTTCAACATTTCAAAAAGGTTGCTCGGTCATTGCCATACATTGTAGAGCGCGCCTCTCATTTAGCATTCCCCACTTGTTGCGATAAGCAAATGCACTTTACCATTTTGTAAATCTACGAGGCTTGAAGCGAGACAATCCATTAAGAAACACACTAAAGGGTTAGTTGCGCAAGTGAAAACCACCATTGTGATCATCGGGCTTCTTTTGAGAACAATTGCCTACTGCATCCGAAAATATATTTCTTAACACCTATCTTCTAATCTTCTTTAGATACACGCATAAATGCCGTGGAGTTGAAAGCCGGTTGGCCAATCACACTCGCGCCCGACCTTTACAATGACTTCTCTACTTAAGAGGTAAATAATGGTCTTTAAAGCTGTGGCGAGGCTTTTGACTACCGGCATGGACTAGTGGTCAGTACACCTGACTCTAGGACGTCGGTCGCGGGTTCGATTTCCACCGCTGACATAATGATTTTGGCATGAGTATAAGAATTTTTTGTGTTGGTCTGGTTGTTTTATAACTATCTGTGTGAATTTAAAATTATTTCATCAGCCACATAACGTCCACTGCTGGATGAGGGCCTCCCCCAATGAGATCCGTCATTCGGGGTGAAATGCAAGTAATCGCCACGCTTGGCAGGCGGTTTGACGATCGCAGTGGTGTTGTGGTTTAACTCACAGAGAGCGCTGCTGCCCGTTCTCTGGAGAGCTCCCTCGGTCGCCTCTTACGACCCCCATAACGGGAAAATTTGGGCTGGGGTGGTGACACATGTATTCTATTCGCCGTCACCACACAGCTAAAATTATTTTTTTAATTGAATTTTCTGTCTCTAGCTCCCATAGTACAGGGTATCCTAGTTTTGGGTCACACTGTGTCTCTCCAGGGATGGTACTACTCTTTTTATACGTTTTGGCATGTTTAACTCGATTTCTCAAAAAAAATCAGTTAAGCCCTTGTCTTACCGAAGGTGCGTAGTGCTTTAGCTACATGGGATGAAGGCAATGTGTGTGTTGTTGTCAAATATTTCTTTATATTATTATGTATAAGTAGGGTGCACATTATACCAATTTTCGGTCAGATA
>SJJU01024889.1:0-11485 GCA_012932125.1 Conopomorpha cramerella | reverse complement strand
CTTTCATACTTCATAAATATTTATTAATTCTATCATCATTTATTCAGTGTATTTTAAATAATAGGGCTAGTATAATTATGTTAATAATTAGAAGATAACCCAGCTACGCTTGGGTGATATCATCTATTGTCAGTGAGGTTTTTATAGAAAATGGCCATAGTGATCCCAATTGGTCTGTCAGCGTCATGAAAATTACTCAACATTCCTAATTTCCTTAACTTGAAATTTAAATGAATATATTTTATTACTAGTGATACATTTGCATGATTTCAGTATTTCATACAAACTATAACACTCTCTATTTAGTGATGCATCCCACAGAATAGGGATAAAACGGACAGAAAGAGTTACATTTACATTTATAATATTAGGTTTAGATAAGGTGTTGATTGAGTCTACAGTACACCTGATAAAAATTTTGAAATGTAAATTATTTGGAATGTGGTTGTAAACACATGCCTCATTGGTAGATAGTGTATGCAAAGAATATTTAGGTGCTTGATGAAGTTTTGGGTAGGTAGCAACACCAAGGAGGCCATTGGTTTCTGCTGCACTCTCATAATTGTAATAATCTCTCATTACTTTTCAGGCTAAAGAACTAATAAATGCCAAAAAAGTTGAGGCGTCTTTGTTGTTAGTTGCTCTGAAAAAATTGAACCGCTTAGAGAAAGTTCGTACCAGAGCTGGTAGAGATGCTCTGAATAAAGAAAAGCAGAGAGTTGACTCAACACACCTTCTTCTACAAAATCTTTTGTATGAGGCAGAACATTTAAATAAAGAAGTTACGAAATGTCTACAGTTCAAATCTAAAGATGAAGAGATTGAATTGGTGCCTTTGGATGACTTTTATAAGGAAGCACCATCTGAGGTGTCTAGGCCTGTAAGTTGTTTAACCATAAATTATACATATATTTTATTTACTGAGCCTCCAACGTAATAATTTAAATTTTTGTAGGATGTAACAAAGAAAGATGAACACCAATTGAAATTAGCTCGACTAGACTGGGAGTTAAAACAGCGCCGACAGCTTGCTGGAGCCTGCAGTGAACTAGTGGCTTCAAAAGAATGTGTAGCAGCAGCCATTGCCGCCGCCCGCTCACGGCTCGATGCGCTGGCGCCTCACTTGAAGGATGTGCTCAAATCTACTAAACCCCTACAAGAAGCACTGGCATTGAGACTTGACGAGAAACGAGATGAGGCTCGAGCTGCAGTACTGCTGCCCCCACCTTTACTCCTTTTGTTTGCAAATGCAAGTGCATATTCTGATGCTATGGGTGTTGCAACTGTCTCTGTTGGTATGTATAATTTTTATTAACAATAATAATATATTAATGTTTGACAAATAGGTGTCTAAAAGATTTTGTACCTACTTATAACTACACAGTATTCAGAGTAAGATATTGAGCACTGTTATAAATATGATCTCAATTTTCTTTTTTTCAGCTCTATCAGGCGACGAAGATGAAGCTCGTCGACTAGAACAACTAAATAGTGTAGATAATGAACTGGATATTTCCAACGACTCCGATTCAGATCAAGATAATAATGATGATGAACAAAATGAAAAGAAAAAAAGGCATCACAGGACTTCTAAAATATCGAAAGAAGAAAAAGCTCAAGCTAAGAAGAAAGAGGTCCTTAAGAAACATCCACTCAATGTGCAGGTTTCAGTGAAGACTAAAGATGGCACTGCACTGAATCTGGTATTTTCGTACCTATTACATCTTAAAATAGTGGTTGTAAAGTTCACAGTGTCAACTGAAATTCCTGTAACTGGCGTTTCTGCAGCCGATATACTCAGTGGTCACAGCATTCTGCACGAGTTATATGCCAATGACACTGGCCTCGATTCCCCACATCCCGCTACTCAGTACCTTCTTAACGCAGCGGGTATTGCGGGAGATTTCCAGCAGTTCGTCTCTGAAGTCGGTAGACCATACATTTGGGCTCAGCGAATGTGCGGATTAGACTTTATGTGTACAGTTGTCGGCGATCAAAAACACAAAACACTGCAACCATGCTCTAACCTGAGTGTCGCTTCTGTGGAAAACTTCATCCTCACATTAATAAAAAGACTTAAAGCTAGAGTCGAGCTAATGAAAGAGCTACAAGAACTCGAGTCCGGAAAAATACGTCCGAGTAAAGACATGACCGCTATGAAAATATCTGGGACCTTGGTTCAATGGCAGTCGATTAGCTGGTCGGAATATAGCCAAGCGCCATCGACAGTGTCACTCATCAATGAGGCTTTGGTGGGGCCAAACGATATGCTATATCGGGCTATAATCACGAGACAGTCGGCTAAGCTGGTGGCACTGGTGGCGGTGGGCGGTGATTACCCTAAGAAAGCGGCTATATTCTCTCTGACGCTGCACTGGAACGGCACGCACCACGCTGGCTCCAGCGACGACCTGCGCGACGTGGAGCGCGCGGTGAACACGGGCTGGACGGGGGCGGGGGCGGGGGCAGGGACGGAAACAGGCACACAGGCTCTGACGCTGAGCGGACAGATGCGAGCGTTGCTGCGCTGCACGGACGCGCTGCTGGAGGCGCAGGGCTCGCCCGAGTTCCCGCCCGATAAGCTCATGCTGCGCACCACGCGCGGCAGAAACAGAGCCAAACCGTACAATTTCGTTAAACACGGCGCTGGATACTTCGTTCAACATTAAAACAAGTAACTGTGACATGGTTTAGTATCTATTCAATGTTAAAAGCCAACAGAAACAAATTTCGCATACACAAGTTCACTATTAGAGCTTTTGACTCGAGAGTTGCCGTGTTTTGTTAACTATATATAATTATAACTGTTTTGTGATTAATTAAATGTATGGCGATTATGTACGGTGGTATTCTGGTGAATATTCAATAAAAAACTGACTTGTACAGTTTTGGTGTTTCTTTTACATTGCCTAATACACTGCGAGGTGCGAGAGAGAACGGAATGTTTTATTCTGAAACTTTGAAGATACTATTCAATCCGAATTTTCTGTAAATTACTATCAAAATACTTACCTTATACCCATTTCGTGTCATTTTATATACTATTCTAGGCACTCATAGAGTTCTCTGCATTTTATACACTCGAAGTATCACTGAATTAATAATTATTGCTCATTATTCTATAGTCCTGTATGACTGAACGGCAGTAACATTTTACAAAAGTAAATAAGCCTATAAAGTTATATATTGCTATAAAAGTGTACGAAATGCGAAGGACTATGAGGGTCTAGTGTCTGAGATATTACAAATTACATTTGACTTTAGAAAAGTGTGAAATGTGCAAAAGGAGTTGATATGCGTATAAATAAAATTCCATCCGTAACAATAAAGGTATCTCAGAGGGACATGGTAGAACTGCAACTTAATGTATACGTATAGGTGTCTTAACAAAAAGTTTAGATATTTTAATAACCCCAGACCATGTGTGTATATTGGAAACTGTTTGGCAGCTGTATTTGTAAAGTGTGCTGCGATCAGTGCTATTCAATACACTGATGGATCCATAGACGTAGAATCCCGCCGCTACGCTTCTATTTCTATGGATGGATGGATCACGACAGTGGATCCTAGGGAACAAAGGTGAAATCTCCGTGGAATCATATTCGCCCTGACGGACAGCGCTCTCTGCTCTCGCTCCCTGTCAATACGATACCCCTGCGAGTTCTGCGACCTAAAAACTATCGGAACACTTTTCTTCGCATTATACCCCTGTAAAGTACCACTGACCAAGTCGTGCATTTGAGGGTGACTGTATAGCTCAATAATTCATTATTGAAGAATCATTCAGATACGTGGATTAGGCGGATTCACTATTGGACAGACGAATATGCATTGTTCACAATTAATCTTTCCAATGCAGAATCTATTCTATACCAAACAAATTGTTTTATTGTGTTATTGCGATCCTTTTAAGTTATCTAATGTGGTCCGGATACTTTAGAGGGAGTTGTTTCGGAATAGAGTTTAAAGTTAATACCCATAATCAACGTAACTAACATTGCGATGTTATGATGTCAACTAAATATCAGTCACTGTCAGTGAAGAGCGTTTTGAAAAGAAATCTCGACAGTCAAGAACTTTTTTTAATCAAATTTGAACGAACTATAGAGGAGAGGAGGATATGTATAGTGTTAACTAATGTTTATTCTCAAAGTGTTTGCCCCTGTTGCAGGCTCCACTCAAGAAAGAAGTGATAAGACATAAAACGCGTTGCGATTTGTTTAAACAATCTAAGTCCACGAAGCGAGATATAACAGCCAATCGCAGTACGTATTTGTTTGGCCTGCACGCCGAAAACTATTCTATAGCTTTCGCACAACACCAGTAGTTCCCTAAGGCCGGTTGATGCTCTCAACCAACAGGATGTCATCGGCGTAGCATGAATTGTTGTAACAAACACCATCAATCGCCACCGTCGGCTCTCTATCGCTCAGCTCGAATGACAGCTCAGTCAACCCTGTAATACCCCCACGTTAGTTTGTAAGAATCTGATAGCGTTTTTTAGCGTCTCGCACTCTCGCATAGTTTTTTTTATTCCTGTACCAATATTTTAGAGTTCCGTTGGCATATCGATGACTGGAAGTTTTGACCAAAAAAGATAGTAGATACAATACATACACACCAAATCCAATGTTTTAGACAGATCGAAACCCAAAACCGATCCATCTGAATGTCGATATAGTTCCTAACGGCACGTTTAACATACAGTACTAAAGTTCCGTGGACCGAAGTTCGGTAGTTCAGTAGTGAAAGAGTAGGTAACAAACATCCATCCAAACTTTCGCGTTTAGAATATTAGCATGATGTGGCAAGTTAATGTGACGTCATGTAAATGGGAGTCAAATAATAATAATCGATTATACGTGATGTTAAAATTAAGAATTTATTTAACAAAAAAAATACGTTTATAATACAACAGTCTTTATTCTTATCAGTAAAGCGTTGAATGATTTGAGGAGAGATACATAATAATGATCACAATTTGGCAAACATAAAGGTCTAGTTATGAATAATTGGTTTGAGAATTAAAGATACATGAACTTTTAATTTAAACCACACTTAATTAGTTTTCGAGAAAACAATTTGTAGCTTAACCTAAAAATGCTGTATTGTTATTGGTCAATAATGAGATCTCTATAGCGTAATGTCTATTCCGAGATATTACTTCATAATTTTCATTTATTACAATAATTATCATAGTAGTCTAGCTATAATTAAATGTTAATAGGTACAGGACATGGTATTTTGGAACAATACTACATTTACTAACCCTAAATTATTTTTATTTTTTTTGTTTTAGTCCTAAAACATGAATGACTGGAAAAATAATTTTCATCATTGTTACTTTTTTTTTTACTGTTCCTGATTTTTTATTTGTTAATTTAGTTTCCAAAAGCAAACCTCTAAGTTGTACTAAATTTATAAAACATACACAGATACAACCATTTATAACAAGGGGATGCAAATACACACATCTAAAATCTATATTTATTATCAAGCTGAGAATAAAATACTATGGTGTACTGGCAACTCTAACATTTATTCCTTTAATATTTGCATCATTCATTGCACTTTTCGTTCATAAAAAAATATACTGCCCTATTACAATCTCTGGTAATCTTCATCACTAAAACAATTGCGTTATTTTTACATCTAATAATGACATTCACACTTTTTTCCTTTTTTTATAATATTTTTATCGATTCTCACTACGAGTCTATGTTTATGAACAAAATAAAATCACTTCTCATTTTGTGTCACTTGCTTATAAAATAATACTCTAGGCGTTTACTTCTCTTATTGCATTATGAGATCCCGGCCTCTAGTTTCACTTCCATTATTTTACGCGGCGATATCGTTTTCAGGCAGTTGAGCCGTCTCTGCACTGCGTCGCGGTCTGTACATAGAAAACATTATTTTAGTACAGAAAAACTTAAGTACCTTGAATTTGTATGAATGAGTTTTCAAACTGTAAAGTTGCGAATTATTTTATTCTAATTTCGTTAGTATCAATTTGAATTACAGTATTATTTAAGTACTTACTTATAGTAGTGATCTTTTGATCACTATTATAAGTATGTACTTTTGATCGCGAATGAATGGATACATTTTTGTACATTATTGGCTTTACAAATAAACGCGGTTTATCTATTCCGTCAGTGTACCAAGTTCAGTTTAAGTTGTCAGTTGTACGTCAAATCCGAAGTAACCAGATTCTGAGTGAGAACAACTTCGGTATAAGTTACAACGGGTTTATTGGTAAGGGGGTTTAAATGTAAAAAGTTACAAGTGTAAGATTGCAAAAGACGATCTTATTGTTTGGTGTTTGTAATTTCTTTCAGGCAACCCAATGTGCTTAAATGCTGCATATTAAGTCACTGAGAAAGGTGGATAACAACTGATCGATTGAATTGAAAATATTTTTATGTAACTTTATGTGTCGTGACTAGGTCGTTCTATCGCTAGGACAGACTGGTAGACAGTCTGTGCAGGATCGCGAAGAGTCGAGAAAGGGAAGAGAGTTGCAGTGGGATCCAGTAGGTTAGTAATATATTAATTTTATTATTATAATTAGGAGCTATCATTTTCTCATTGCAGGGCTAAGGTTTCTCTTCCCTTTCTCCATTCTTTGCTATTCTGCGCTAATATGTCCACAAGTATTTGTTCCGGCGAACATAAAGATACCTAAAAAGTGTGTATAATAATAAAAAAAAAATTTCGGTCACGAGCTGACCTTGGCACATGTTACTGTAATACGAGCAACTTATTGCTCAAAAGGAAGTACCAACACTTGTAAACTTTTAGCACTTAAGTTGAAATAAATAAATTTGATTTTGAACTGTGTCGAAACGTCGAACAAACAAGGAAGGTAAGTTGAGAGAATGCTTATATTTGGTTAATTTCGCGGCGTACTATCTAGTAGGAGTATATACTACTGGAGAATGAAGAGTGGTCCAGGTACTAACACTTGGCGAGCGTGGAGCGGTGGTGCGGCAGCAGCGGGCGGCGCTGCACGAGCGAGTGCAGCAGCACCTGCGCCGCCGTGTAGCGGCGCGCGCACTCCTCCGCGTCGCCGAACAGCTCCTCCATCGCCGCCATCTGGCACTGCGCACACGCACACACACACTATACAACTCGTGTTACGTGGACTAATGGTAAATATAGTTGGTTTTAATTATTGCCCTTCAAAGTACAAATTGAGTCACTCGAACGCAATGTAACATGGCAACTGACATAATTATAGTGTATTTACATACAAATAACAGTAGAAAACAAGTTAAAACTTATATTTTTCTAATAGATACTGATGATCCCAATATTGACATAAACAGTAAATCCAAGTTGTCAGAAACATTAGATTACCGCATTTTATCAGTACTAATAAATTATATAAAATATGTACGTATTTCCTCATTCACAAATGTTACTGTGCAAAAGTAATGTACAAGAAAAGGGTTCAATGCAATTTAAAAAACACTGCTGTGAACTTAGAAATTATGACCAATAGCCCACTTTTTTCACCCGACTCATCAACTCAACTAGCTCCAATCCATCACTAAATGCGTCACTTTTTAATACAAGTGAGTGACAGCATGTGTGGTGACGGCGAATAGAATACATGTGTCACCACCCCAGACCAACTTCTCCCGCTATGGGGGTCGTAAGAGACAACCGAGGGAACCCTCCAGAGAACGGGCAGCAGCGCTCTTTGTGAGTTAAACCACAACACCACTGCGATCGCCAACCCGCCTGCCAAGCGTGGCGATTATTGGCATTTCACCCTAAATGACGGAAATCATTGAGGAATGACGGAAATCATTGAGGGAGGCCCTCGTCCAGCAGTGGAAGTTATGTGGCTGATGATGATTGAACTTACCAGTTCTATGGCGTGTTCGTAGAGCAGCTGGTCGGTGAGCGCGGGCTGGACGCCGGCCGCGTGCAGGCGCCGCGCCTCCGTCACCGTCAGCTTGTACTTGCCGTTCATCAGACCCACCACTGCAACGCGACAACACATCTCTTACTATACAACACTATCACTATACAATCTCATTACTCATTACACATTTTATAACATACTAATGGGCGCCCCGCGATTTCATTCACTTCGTTTAGTAGTACCTGCTTCCCGTCGGAATTTCAGGAATGCTTTTCTTAGGTCTTACGTCCGTACCAAATTTCAAATGTCTACGTTTCGCCGTTTGGCTTGTGCGTTGTTATGTCAGTCAGCCAGCTTCTCCTTGTATGTATTAAGATGACTTTTGCTAACATCTCAATAGGCACTTACTAATAGCTGGTAATAATAATAGGTGAGTTACCACTAAATAAGGCCCTCCCTGAAAATCGCTTTTGATTTGTATATGTGATACCTATGTGACAGAGCATCCTAGTTCCGGAACGGTATTAAAGTTACTTAAATAAGGTAATCTTAATGTCCGGCAAAAAATAATAGTTTAAGTAAAAATTATATCTGTCTTATCCGTTTTACGTCAAACTCTTGTTTGCGATTGAAACTTAATCTTAGCGATAGCGATTAGTCATCGATATGGATCATGAGCCATTATATCATAACATGTATTTATTATTCTGAATGTATTTATTAAGAATGACTGACTGAATGACTCGACGATATCATGAAGATATCGACTGAAGTTTTTCTCCTATGTTGTACTTTTTTGTTGTACTATATATTTAACTTTTATTTCACGTCATTGAATACGGAAAAGTAGAGATTCCACATTTCATCAAGCATTAAGTCAACATGATAGCATGAGTATGCATATGAGCGCATGTAGCGCGATCAAAGAGTTCCTTTACAGTTTATCTATGGAAACGTGGGGTAAAAAACTCATAAACTAGCGGCCCTAGTTTCACTTGACACAATACACGTTTGGTTAATCTATTGTCACTACAAGGCCATGTTGAGATTACCTAACCTACCACAGATTGCCTAACTTCATTGGTTCATATGGGTCCGAGCGCACAGTGGCATCTTCGGGTTTTCTTCTCTATTGACAATAATTCCAGCCTAGTTGGGAACTCTGTAACCCTATACCGCTTTACGTGGAAGAGTACTATTTCCGTAGGGGCCAGTTGTACAGTGTGTGTGTGTGTGTGTGTGAGCGAGAGGGAGAGAGAGGGAGGGAGTGGGATCGGTATACAAATTCCGGGATATTCCCACCCACTTTCCCACCACTGTGATTCCTGTTAGAGCCAGGACCTACAGCGGCATCCAGAATAGACAAGAGCTCAATCAGTGACGACTGGGCTAGATCCCGGGGGGGGCCTAGCCTTCTGTCTTGGATCCCACATAGTTATTAAACTAAAGACGGTATAGAAATAAGAAGAAAAAATACATATATGCGCTGCATTGCAATGCATACCTACATATGATTTTTTTTTGACTTCCCTAACCTAAACAGTGGGAGACAGCATTATTACAATCGAGGCACAAATTGCCTTTCGGGAGAGCACCACGGGTGAAGGGAGTGGGAGCGGTGTACTCACGGGCGCGCACTTGCGGCGTGGGCGCGAGCGTGCGGCGGCGGTAGTGCGCGGCCGCCAGCTTGAGGCCGGCCGACAGCGCCTGCAGCGCCTGCACCAGCAGCCCCAGCCGCAGCGCCTCCTTGCCCAACTCCGCTGCGCGCGACACAATTACAATCACAATCTACCAAGCATCTCGCCGTGCGTTTGTGCTGCCCCCGAACACGCACAAAACACACCAGCCGTAGTAATAACAAACATCTTTTAGCTCAACCCGTACGGTATTTAATTTACATACATACATACACTTCACGCCTGTCTCCCAGAGGGGTAGACAGAGACTACAGATCTCTATTTGTCACGCTCCTGACATACCCCTTTCGCTTCATCTACATTCAAACATCTTTTCATACATGACTTCCGGTTTCGAGTAATTATTTTATCTTCACAAAATAGATTTGTGACATTATGATGGGATTCATTAACATGCAGTACAAGCTATTTCCCCTTCAAAAAGATTTGTGTCAATATTTAAAAATATTATTACAATTTCAAAAATGAAGAAATTTGTATCGCTTTTCAGTATTACTTGCAGTTTAATGTTGTATAAAAGGACTTGATTCCGTATCTCACAAAAGTATAGATTAGAATAATATTATGTCAGCTTACCATCAGAGTTGTCCATGAGGCTGGCGATAGGGGCGCCGCAGGAGACGGCGAGGTCCGCCAGCAACTCGGCGAGCATCAGGACAAAGTTCAGTTGAGACACGACTTTGCTGTGCTCCTCCTGATCAACAATACGGGCATCGTTAACCAAGTCATAATACTATACATATAAATGTTAAATTAAATCTGGAACAGTAACAATTACAACAATTCAGTCATTAGATAACCGGTCCCTGATGCATATCCGCATCACAGACGTTATTATATGAATAACAACCAATAATTAACGATATGCCATTAAGATATAATTGAACATAACGGATTTGGACCCCCGTCGAGTAATAATAATAAGAAAACGATAATTTGTTTCGAATGAATTACATTCGTTTCGATGACGTAACACCAATCACGGCATAGCACGCGAGCTGCTATTAGTAGACGTTATGGGAAACGAATGGTGGTTTTCTTACTTCGCAAATCAAGCGGGCTACGTCATCGTTGTGCCGGATAATTAGATGGAAAACAAGTGTCTGGACATGAGCCAGACCTAGAGCCTGATAGAATGGTCCAAGAAATCTGACCACATGTCATGACGTCGAGGATTGAAAAACAGGAAATGGAAAGCGGGGTACATGGCAGACACAAGTTTAGTATAAAACTAGGACATATAATAAATGGTTTCTTACAACAATGGTTTCTTACTTAAACATAACCAATTTGGCAATGCTGAGATTGTTTTAACTTTCATCGGCCAATCACATCAATGGTCAAATTATTACATATCAACTGATAACTGACCAATTTGATGGCACTTCAAGAAACCGGGGAAAAAAAAATCGACAAGCATCAGGTATATACATGATGATTCAGAAATACCCTTCTAGGCCAGAAAGTTTCAGGTGTAGAAAGTTTAACTGTTTCTGTAGATCCTACAGAGTCTATTTTAGCAGGAACTTTACAGTAGACTAAACTATCAGCCGAAGTCTGTATTCTGCAGGGACTTAGGTAAGGAGAGACAAGTGTGACTAACGTTGAGTATGGTCTCCTCCTGCAGGTTGGGTATGTAGACGGGCGGGTCCTGGTACTTGAGGCCGCGCAGCAGAGCGTCGGGCAGCGTGGCGGCGCGCTTGGGGGAGCCCACGCCGCCGCCGCCGCTCGCCTTCAGTGCCAGCGATATGGGCGGGGACGAGCCTGGAACAATGGCATGTTGCCATAATATATTTCTTTTCCTTAACCTATTATGGTGTACCACTGCTGGAAAAATGCCTTCCCAACCGGATATTTAAGTCACTACAATTATTACAGTGTATAATACATTTATTCATACTCATACATTAAT
>SJJU01024870.1:0-11661 GCA_012932125.1 Conopomorpha cramerella | reverse complement strand
AGAGTCGTTGAAGCAGCCAAACTATACATGGTCAAAAAAGGACATTCGAAAGAGTACCTACCACCAGGAAGAGAAGTGGAAAGGGGAGTAGGAAACCTGCAAAACCCTCACCCAGCAAAGTTCATCGAAACACATTATGAACGCGTCGAGAACATGGAACCCCAAACCCTTCAAGAGTTGAAAATCTCCGGTCCCGAAATATACACGGCCGGTAGCAAGATCGAAGGGAAAACGGGAGCCGCACTCACATGGTGGAAAGAGGGCAGAGAAACCAAATACTCAACCTTCCGCTTATAGCCACACAACACGGTCTTCCAGTCGGAATTATACGCCTTACATAGGGCAGTAAAAATGGCCCGAGAATCGAGGGATGCTACAGTCAATATATTCAGTGACTCTAGATCATCAGTAGATCTCTTGAAGCAACCATCGGTTACGCATCCCATAGCCCTAATCATAAAAGATCATGTAAGGCAAATAAAAGAGGAAAATAGGAGGGTGCGAATCTTCTGGCTCCGAGCACACGTAGGCACGCCCGGAAACGAGAGAGCCGACGAGTTAGCCAAGAAGGCAGCACTCACTAAAAAGACGGCACCAGACTACGATAAGGTCCCAATCTCGTACGTAAAACGCCAAATACGAGAGGAGACAGTCCAAAAATGGCAGCGACGATACGAAGCATCCCAAACAGGCGCAGTGACCAAAGCATTCTTCCCGAACGTCACTCAGGCCAAGAAAGCCCTAAGGGACACGCCACTCAAGCCGGCGCACGTCCAAATACTCACCGGGCACGGAGGCTTCGCAGCTTACCTTCATCGCTTCCACATAAAGGACGACCCGTCGTGTGTCTGCGACCCAACGAAAGATGAGACCGTATGGCACTTACTATTTGACTGCCCCAGGTTTGGTCTGGAAAGAATGGAACTGGAGACGAAAATCCAGATACAACTCCAACTTCCGTCGCTTCCAGCTATCATGGAAAACCAAACTGCCAGAGAACGTTTCCTGGAATTTGCGGAGAGAGTGGCAACAACAGCTGCTAAGAGAAACAAGACACCCTCCGTAACGACGACAACAACAACAACAACAACAACAGGAACTGCGACAACAGTGGCAAACCCAACAACACAAACAGATGTGACATCAACACAAACGGTCATCAACACCTCTTCACCGCCAACACCACCGCCACAACCACCACCACCATCTACAAACATGACAACACCAGACAGTGCTGTAAACACCGCGACAAGTGGTTCATCATCCCAGCCAACGCCAAGCCCCGGCCTTCAGAGGCTGCTCAGTGCAGCGGAGCGCGGAACACCGACAATAAGACTGCGTGCAGTAGCCCTGTTCATGAGCAGCGATTCCGAGAGGCTTGGACTAGGATTCTGCCGCAAAGGACCAAAGGATCGAGTGTGCATATCGCCAGGACTAGCCGCCCTAATGAAAGGAGGCACCAATAAAAACAGCATGAAGAGTAGCAAATACGAAGCGCTACCTAAAGAACAACTGGGAGACTACCCCTGTAGACTAGTGCTAGTCAGGAATAAAACAATAGCACTACTAGAATGGGGCTCAGAAACACCATTCTCTCAAGCATGCTCGTTGCTCCAGACATTAGGCGGACCACCGTCGAAAATAAGCAAAGACGCCATGGCGATAGGGTACGAGAGGGGAACAATTGCTGACAGGTACGGATGTATAATCGCCTCGGAGACACACGAACTCATTGGGTACGAGGACAGATTCGAAAATCTTAGCTTCCTGAAAAAACCAAGCAGCAAGAAGGATCCTTCAAATCCCGAAACAAGCACAGCAGGCCCCAGTGGAGCAGAAAAACTGCAAGAAAAGATGGCACGGGAAAAAGCAGCGACCAAACAACCAGGCATCAACTTCAAAGAGAAGGAAAAAGAGAGAGAGAAAATCAACGCCTTCTCAAATGCCTTGAGCTCGCTGCTAAGCAATGACCACAAAAGAACGTACCCTCTTAAGGACCGTCCACCACCGTCCAGAAGAAGGACGATATTCCCGACATACGCCAGACGGAAGAGCCCAGAGAGACCGACATCAGACTCGAAGCCGACCGAAACATCTACACCAAAGTCGGCAGAAGAGGCGAAGTCAAAAACGACGTCGCCCAAGCCGAAGTCAAAAATGTCTCTCAAGATCCCGTTCAACTTCCCTCTTCCGAAACGTAATAATCCATCCGGGAATTTAGAAAAAAAGAAACCCCAATCGTCAACATCAGGAGCAAACACCCAAGAGTCGGGAGCCCATAAATTCCTGAGACCAGAACCTGAGGAACCAGCCGCGCCAAAAACAACTCCCACCAAAGCGCAATTGGGACAAGTTTCCTCACCGAATCGCATAAAGATAAACGACCGCAAAGACCACGCGTTAAACGCCTTCCTCGAATACAAAGCGCTGATAGAAGCCACAAAAGAGGTAAATCTGGCCACGTGCAAGAACATCATGCGGGCCTTCAAGGACGGTAACGAGAAGCTGCTGAAGGTTAGGCTAGAAGAGGCAGACGCGGCCATATACGAAACCACACTTCCCAAGTAATAGAAGGAGAAATGAAAGGGAAATATATGGCTGCATACAACGCAACAAGTGGATTTGTGGAGTCGATAGAGGAGGAAACAGATTCACCCGGGAAACTCAGGTTCGCGACTCCAGACGAAGACCCGATTGTCGTCACAGCGAAATGCACAGAGATAATGCTGGACGACAAAATTCTCAAAATGGCAAACACCATCACGCCAAGCGAACAATGGGAAAACTGGACTTTACCAAATATCCAGTGGGTCAACGGAGTCCCGGGCTGCGGCAAGACAACGCACATAATGAACAACTTCCAAAGCGAGACCGACATCATTATCACATCTACAATCGAAGCAGCGAAAGAGCTCAGACAAAGGCTACAAGATCGTTACGGAGCGGACAAACGCAAAGTACGAACGATGGCCTCCGTCCTAGTAAACGGGTTTAAAGAAACTGAAAAGGAGTGCGCCCGTTTAGTAGTGGACGAAGCTCTAATGAACCACTTCGGAGCCATAGTGATGGCGGCCCGACTTCTAGAAGCTAAGGAAGTCATTCTAGTGGGCGATATCAACCAGCTACCTTACATAGACAGGGAAAACCTATTCGACCAAAGGTACAACCGCCCCTCTCTACTGGCGAATATCACCCAAGAATTGTCTTGCACGCACAGGAACCCAATGGATGCTGCGTACGCGCTCAACGAGGTCTATCCCGATATATACTCGTCAAAAACCCAGATACGGTCCCTGAGTATATCTGGGTTCAAGGACGCGCAAATACCGAAGGATCTCCCGGAAACGCTATATCTTGTACACACTCAAGACGAGAAGCGGAACCTAGTAGATCAAGGTTTCGGCGGGGGAGAAGGGTCGCGCGTCCTCACGATTCACGAGTCGCAAGGATTGACCTCCGAAACGACGGTTGTGATTAAACTGGAGCAAAAGAAAATGAGCATACATGACAGCGTGTCACACGCCGTAGTCGCGGTTTCGAGACACACCAAGCGGTGCCACTACTACACTGACGCAGAAGACGACGCAATATGTCGACTGATGAAACGAGCGATCTCTGCGTCAGAAGATAACATCAAGAGCGCCAACCTGAAAGCCGCGATGAGAACCCGTGACTTCGCTGTCATGAGAAGAATGCTCCAATAGATAACACAATATATGTAATTGAATAAAAAAGTAATATTGTGTATTTATATGTATAGCATGTAATAATATGTATAGTATGTAATAAAATTTTATCGTATTTATTTATCATAAAATCTATAAATAGTATTAAATAATATATATATACAATAACGAAAATGTGTAAAGCCATTGAGTGAGCTGAGTGCTCCATGAGAAAATGTTAAATAAAGAGCAAAAAATAGCACGGACGAATGTCTGTGGTTGTAGTAGTATTAAATAAAAAAAAATAAAAAAAAAAAAACCTAACCTAACCTAACCTAACCTAACCTAACCTAACCTAACCTAACCTAACCTAACCTAACCTAACCTAACCTAACCTAACCTAACCTAACCTAACCTAACCTAACCTAACCTAACCTAACCTAACCTAACCTAACCTAACCTAACCTAACCTAACCTAACCTAACCTAACCTAACCTAACCTAACCAACCTAACCCAACCTAACCTAACCTAACCTAACCTAACCTAACCTAACCTAACCTAACCTAACCTAACCTAACCTAACCTAACCTAACCTAACCTAACCTAACCTAACCTAACCTAACCTAACCTAACCTAACCTAACCTAACCTAACCTAACCTAACCTAACCTAACCTACCTACCTTAACCTACCTAACCTAACCTAACCTAACCTAACCTAACCTAACCTAACCTAACCTAACCTCACCTAACCTGACCTAACCTAACCTAACCTAACCTAACCTAACCTAACCTAACCTACCCTAACCTGACCTAACCTAACCTAACCTAACCTAACCTAACCTAACCTAACCTAACCTAACCTAACCTAACCTAACCTAACCTAACCTGACCTAACCTAACCTAACCTAACCTAACCTAACCTAACCTAACCTGACCTGACCTAACCTAACCTAACCTAACCTAACCTAACCTAACCTAACCTAACCTAACCTAACCTAACCTAACCTAACCTAACCTAACCTAACCTAACCGACCCTAACCTAACCTAACCTAACCTAACCTAACCTAACCTAACCTAACCTATCCTAACCTAACCTAACCTTGACCTAACCTGACCAACCGTGACCTAAGACGCGGACCTAACCTTGACCTAAACCTGACTAACGCTGACCTAACCTGACCTAACCTGGCCTAACCTGACATAACCTGACCTAACCTGACCTAACCTGACCTAACCTGACCTAACCTGACCTAACCTGACCTAACCTGACCTAACCTGACCTAACCTGACCTAACCTGACCTAACATGACCTAACCTGACCTAACCTGACCTAACCTGACCTAACCTGACCTAACCTGACCTAACCTGACCTAACCCGACCTAACCTGACCTAACCTGACCTAACCTGACCTAACCTGACCTAACCTGACCTAACCTGACCTAACCTGACCTAACCTGACCTACCCTGACCTAACCTGACCTACCCTGACCTAACCTGACCTAACCTGACCTAACCTGACCTAACCTGACCTAACCTGACCTAACCTGACCTAACCTGACCTAACCTGACCTAAGCTGACCTAACCTGACCTAACCTGACCTAACCTGACCTAACCTGACCTAACCTGACCTAACCTGACCTAACCTGACCTAACCTGACCTAACCTGACCTAACCTGACCGAACCTGACCTAACCTGACCTAACCTGACCTAACCTGACCTAACCTGACCTAACCTGACCTAACTTGACCTAACCTGACCTAACCTGACCTAACCTGACCTAACCTGACCTAACCTGACCTAACCTGACCTAACCTGACCTAACCTGACCTAACCTGACCTAATCTGACCTAACCTGACCTAACCTGACCTAACCTGACCTAACCTGACCTAACCTGACCTAACCTGACCTAACCTGACCTAACCTGACCTAACCTGACCTAACCTTACCTAACCTGACCTATGGGACTCTTATTCTGAGCCTATGTATGCAACGCAACGCTCGTACGGTGAAGGACAACATCGTGATGAAAATCACAAGGTGTGTGAACCCTATAACGGCGATGGGCTCACTCCCTGTCACGTTGGGTTAAATACGCGCGCGTGAACCGTGGGCATTTGCTTATTAAGCAAGTGCCTCTGCCTACTCCGCTATGGGATGAAAAGGCGTGAAGTGCATTCATTTTTTTTTACTTACCTATTTGTTTTTGAGTTTTCTAAAAAATCAACCTGTCAGAACGAAAGATGCAAACTACTTTATTCCTCAGAGCAAACACAAGTAGATCTGCAAGCCGCGTACTTCCTCCTGTCTGTCTCTGCCCCACCAACATGTATGGACAATGATGTACCTACTTCTCTAACCAAACTGTCACTTTTACTACTAATTTGACAGACACAAATTAAATATACCCTGATACGCAGAAAGGTACAGAAGATATTATCGCTTACCCTTTCACTCCTGCATATTTTTCATATTATTATCTCGTTTTATTCTTGCTTCTATGCAAGTCTAATTGATTTTGGTCTGAGACTTTATTGTTTGATCGTTTGTCTGCGTACTCGCTCTTTGGGCGGACATTGAGCAACAAAAAATGCTTGTCGCGCTGTGTTCTGCTCATACCACTCCATTACAGCATGTGTGTACCCCGTAGACTACCTCGCAACCAAATTGTTCTATTTAGACTTCCTGTCTGCAGATTCAAACTCAAGCGAAACTCTCCAGTATCCGGACTAATGACGGTTTGTAATCACATCAGCTGCTGATATCTTTGGTGGTAGTATGTCTGCCTAAAACCCAACGTTTTCACCGCCCAAATGTTCACAAGAAAACTTGTTTGACACATGTTCATGTAGGCAGTAGTAGGTGTTATGGAAGTAGTGGTTATGCAGTATTTCATTAACAAATGACCAGATAATTAGGCCCATGTTAAACATGTTTTCTTGTTCATGTTCTGCCGGTGGAAAGGCACGGTAAGGCAAATGCACAACGTCCTAAATAAGCATCCTAAACTCCGAAATGCAGAATTTCGCGGGCAGCGCTCCGCTTGTTGTGGCTTGTACTAAAATACTAAGTAATAACAGTATCGATTGGTACTTATTTAGTTAATGGTACTTATTAATTTCTAACAGATTTTCCAAACAAAGTTTGACAGTAATGACAGTTCTCCGCCCGAAAATCTGTCATAGAAAATTCCTCATCCCTTATGTGCGGACAATTTCTAAAATGTCACATATCCAGATTTCTGGACAAGGAACATTTTCTTGGCATTTAAAAACTTAACAAATAAGTTAATTATCTACTCAATATTGTTTGCCGGGTATATATAGGCGCGAATATAATCAAAGACATGCTCGAGCGTGACCACAACGCATGCAACTGCGTCGAAACGTCGAGTAAAATAACAAAGGTAAGCTCGAGCTTGTCTTTGACTATATTCGCGCCTATATACCCGGTGAACAGAGTTTTAATGTCTGTGCGCGTTTCATTACAAAAAAATCTACTGTCCCCTACGTTGGCCGGACTGGACAGAGCGCACCCTTAATTTCTGAAAAAAACTGAAGAAGATGGCAACGACCTCTATTATAGAGAGACATTTTATTATACTATAACATTACAGTACTAGCGCTAGATAGGACGGCCCATACCCGAGGAGTTGGGTCCTACGTTTCTAGAACAACATACACCTACTTATACGTTACGCCCGTTTCCCTGAAGGGTAGGCATAGATGACGAACCTCCACTAGCTCAGACCAAAACGTGACGTTTAGAATAAAACGAGGCAACAATATTATGAAAACATGCAGGGGTGAAAGAGTAAAAAACAATATCTTCTGTCCCTTACTGCGTATCAGGGTAAATTTGGATCCAAACTGTCAAATTAGTAGTAAAAGTGACAGTTTGAATCCAGAAGTACATTATTTGCCATACATTTTGGTGGAGCAGAGACAGACTGAAGGTTGACAGACTGAAGGCTTGCAAGTCTAGTTGTGTTTGCTCTGAGTCCACTAGTCACAATCCTGCTCGTCGGTTTCCGGTAGTCAGTATACCTCCTCCAGGGCATCGCGAATCAGATCAAGATATGCACTTCTAGAACGTCTAGAAGAGCATCTGTGGTCCAGTTGGTCGGATACTTGACTTGTAACCGGGAGGTCGCGGGTTCGAGTCCGGCTACTGGACGTGTACCAATGGGACTCTTTTTCAGAGCCTATGTAGGCAACGCAACGCTCGTACGGTGAAGGACAACATCGTGATGAAACCCGCACACCACAAGGTGTGTAACCCTATAACGGCGATGGGCTCACCCCCTGTCACGTTGGGTTAAATACGCTTGGTGGACCGTGGGCATTTGCTTATTAAGCAAGTGCCTCTGCCTACCCCGCTTTGGGATTAAAAGGCGTGAAGTGTATTTATATTTTTTACTTCTAGAACGACCCCTACCCACATTCTACCACATTCTTGTATAATGTCTTTCGTTATGCTACATTAGTCCATCCTCTCGATATGCCCGAACCACCCAAGAATGCCCTTCTACTCCTAACAATTTACGTGCAAAACGGTCATCTTCTGCCAGATACTTTTTGATGTCATCAAAGTCTACAGGGCCTGACAACTGTCAGTGGCAGAACAAAAGAAACTTTGTTTGTACCACCATTTTTACCATGTACATATCCATCAAAATTGTAATGAAAATCTAACCGGAAAATAACCAAAAAAACATGTAGAAGTGACTTCAAACAGAGGACCAACAACCCAAATCATTTTCAAATATGAATTACACAGAATTCGGCTTTATGTGGGTTCTGTTTCTGCTGCTGCAGGTGAGTGGACCACGCTTGCACTAACTTTAACTCTACCAATGTAAGTCGGCCCGTACTTCCTATAAATTGGTAACCTTCCTGGTAACCTCATAATTTGACCCCCGAGTCCCGAGCCGAAGAAAGTGTAGGTACCTACACTTTGCTGGCTGTGTAATGTATTTGTGAGATGTAAAGGACCACCGCTACGTCACGCGACCGAAATGGACCAGTGGCCAGGGATCTGCCTCTAGGAAGGCCGAATTCAGTCGTTTGCGCCCCTAACCGTACCCCGGACCGATTCCTGCAGTAAGAATTTTGTTCAGTAATGACCCAAGGCAGTTGTGGTAGTCTGTTATCTATAAAATGTGATGTAGGTATATACGAGTATGTACCTACAACCACGTTCGCAATCCCCATGAGGGGATGGAAAGAACCTTAGCATATCTCAAGGACTCTTCAACCACACTTAGCATTATGAGTTAAGAATGCAATACAGGGCCTTCAGTTACAAGTTGCCTTAATAAACCTAAATCTCTAGATCCCATAGTCGGCTCCTGGCACATGTCAGGAAGAGAGGCAGCTGATGGATTCTCGTTCTACATCCCAGATCAGTTTAGAATCGTGTACATAGGTACCTATGTTTAAATCTCTTTCATCGGTCGACGCAGTAGGTAACTGATAAGCATACATACATACACTTCACGCCTGTCTCCCAAAGGGGTAGGCAGAGACTACAGGTCTCCATATGTCACGGTCCTGACATACCCCTTTCGCTTCATCTACATTCATACATCTTTTCATACATGACCTCCGGTTTCGAGTATTTTTCACGCCACCTTCCGCCAGGACATCACCAGTCTGGTCGATGTATGTCCTTCTGGGGCGACCTCTACTCACCCGGCCTTGCACATATTTACCTTGCATACAATTACTTACAATCTAAGATTCAATGTGTAGTTGCATGTTTCGTTTTTAAGATGTACTTACGTTAATCTACATGCCGATATTGCGGCAGTAATCGCGCCGGGCGCTAACTCGTGCGACCACACTCGCTTTCCTCAGAAGACCGGCGTTGCGGAACAACTTGTTTCGCAGGCCGCAGCACATAGCCGAGAGGGTAGCTTTTTTATAATTATGTTCGTGGTTGCTGACAACTGTCACTTTAATATGTTAATGTTTTATTTATTTTTTTTTTTGTAATTATGTGGTTTTTTGTTTCTTTTTTCTCTATTTTGTTTGTTTTTATGTATGTTCTTTGTTTTTTTGTACGTGTGTTGGTGGCACCACCGCCATAATTATGAAATAAATCCTTTTTCTTTCTTTTCTTTCTTTCTTTCACATCACCCATATAAATCTCTTTCGTCAATCGACTTTCATCCATTCTCTCCATATGCCCAAACCTGTAACTGATAAAATCTTAATTGAAGACGTCTCAATCTCTATAGTCGTCGTCGTTTCCTCTCGGCCTGTATTCGTGACGTGTTTACCGTGAGCAGGTGGTGAGTATCTTCGGGTGCAAGAACCGGCGCAGTTCGTGTCGGCCGCCGCGCTGTCCCGGCGGCTGCAAGCCCAGGTACTGGTGAGCGCGCGCCCCGAGACCACCAGCTGATGGCCATGGTGAGTGACCATTGAAATACCCTACCTTATTTAGCATCGTCTTAAATATCAATACAAGTCGCTACCCGTTGTCTGTCTCCGTATGCTAGAATTTCTAGATCTTTAATACTACGCAACTGGTTTTGATGCTGTTTTCTTTAAAATATTGTGATTCTACATGCAGCGAATCACTTCGTTAATAGGTAACATAGAAATTACAGTTACATATTCAATAAAAATGGCCGTATAGGGGCTGGGCGCAGACCTATGAAAATTGGCAGTTTATTGTGAATAACTTTGCGCCGTCTTTGCAAATTTTTTGGCGCCTAAACATTTAATATTAAGAAAACGTTAATGAAACAACAATGAATCAGATAACTTTGCTTCCGTAATGCGCACAAACTTGGCTTGACATGACAATGTGAGTAAGATTGTTCTCCATTCTAATCTATTCACACCACTACGGTAACTTTTTTTATCTGGGTTAACGTTTCAAGTTGTCATTTTAGCAGAAAGTGTTTGTCCCTCAGAGCAAACACAAGTAGACTTGCCAAGCCGCGTACCACAATCATTCTGTCTCTTTCCTACTAAAATGTAGGGAAAATGATGTAGGTACTTGTGGATCCAAACTGTCACTTTTACTACTGGTTTGACAGTTTGGTTACATATTTACCCTGATACGCAGTAAGGGACAGATAAGCTTTGTGGGTACCAGTCGCGCCACTGCATACACAAACGTACCTATCCATGTTTTTTTTAATTATTATTTTATGTATAAGATAGGACTTGGTACCTCAATTCTGTATAGGTACTGTTTCGTGCTCAATGTAATGTGCTTTGTATAAATAACATTTCATTTCATTTATTTATATCAAGATAAATTCTCTTCTTCTTTCACTCCTGCGTGTGTTTCATATTGTCTCAAGTCTTATAGTTCTTTTGGTGTGAGGTTTTTGCTCATTATTTTGGTCGCACAAATTCAAACTTCGGTTACAATTACTCCCTTAAAATATATACTTTTTTGCTAGTGTAACGCACACTGGATTTCATGATTACTAAATATATTTTTCGAGGAATTTCTCTACAGAAATTTTTAAATCTCGTGCATAATTAACACAACAAGACATTTTGAGGCTGGATGCATGATGGCTAAACACGTGGTTGCAGTGGTGGTGGTGGGCGGCGGTGTGGGCGCTGTGCGTGTGGCTGGGGGCGGAGGGCTGCCAGCGCCGCACCATCTGCCGCCCGCCCGTGGGCGGCCGCGCCGGCTGCGGCGGACGCGGCTGAGGTGTGTGTCTGATCACCGCTCCTTGCACACTGCAACACTACGTACCTACCTAGCTGGTATGTACTTACCTACTTAACTGTTGTACTGCGTGTGTGAATAGGCATTGTTGATCTTCTCAAAATTAACGACTTTTACTATGGCGACAATGCCCGGAAATATGTTGTTTCATTTCCTTACAAAATAGTTTTTTTTTTGACTTGCCGGAGTCTGTGTTTCCTGCGCAGTACAGTTTTAAGGTCTTCAAGTCGCGGGTGAATAGGTACCTACAGAACAAGTGTGCTCCATCGTAGACCACATCGCTGCTTAACATCA
>SJJU01024866.1:0-11251 GCA_012932125.1 Conopomorpha cramerella | reverse complement strand
TTTTGATGAAACTTGGCATTATTGTAGCTTATAAACTAGAATAACATATAGGCTATAAGGTATTTTGGTAAAACAACGTTTGCCAGGTCAGCTAGTATACTTAGTATAAAACAAAGTCGCCTACCGCTGTCAGTCCATATGTATGCTTAAATATGTAAAACTTCGCAATAGATTTCCATGTTGTTTTCTTTAGTACATAGAGCTGCTTAACATCAGGCAGGATGGTGGTCAAACGCTTGTTCATAGTGATTAAAAAAAAATAAAAAAATAGAGCGATTCCTTAGGAAAGTTAATATGTATAAAACATGCATATAATAGCAGAGAAACACTGTTAATAATATATTGACAAAACAAGTGACAGTCAGTTAGTTTCTTAGTGTATCATATAGGGTTACCAACTTAATATGACGTCGACTGTACTGTGTATACATTAATCCGGAGATCCGCTTACAGAGTGTGATTGACAGGCGGCGGAGGGGGTGGGCGGAGACTAAACACCCGTGCGGACATTTGGCTCAACGGCGTTGATCACCCGGCGATGGATTAAAAAGGTTCCCGAGGGATTTTGGTGGAATCATTTAAGGGGTTTTCCGTTGGGTTTGCTTCTCTAAAAAAAAATAGATACGATGTATTTACAGATCGACTAGGCGATACAGCATACGTTATTTTGCCAGTATTTATTTTACGTCCAGTGCTGGACGAGAGCCTCTCCCAAGGATTTCTATGATCTTAAAAAAAATAACACGCCTTTTAATCCCAAAGAGGGGTACACAGAGGCACTTACAAAGCAAATGCCCACGCTCCACCAAGCGTACTTAACCCACCGTGACAGGAGGTGAGCCCATCACCGTTATAGTGTTCACACACCTTGTGGTGTGCGGGTTTCATCACGATGTTGTCCTTCTTCGTGCGAGCGTGCGTTGCGTTCATAGGCTCTGAAAAAGAATCCCATTGGTATACTTCCAGTAGCCGGACTCGCACCCGCCGCGGTTCCAAGTCAAGTATCGGACCAACTGGACCACAGACGCTCTCTTCTATGATTAATTGGGGGCAAATGGCAATAATCGCCAAGCTTGGCAGGCGGGTTGGCGATCGCAGTGGTGTTGTGGTTCAACTCACAGAGAGCGCTGCCGCCTGTCGTCTGTCGGTCGCCTCTTACTACCCTCAAGACGGGAAAAGTTGGGCTGGGAAGCTGTGTGGTGACGGCGAATAGAATACACGTGTCACCACCCAACCAAGGGGCTTGGTTGTACTTATGTTTAATTTTACCATTAACCCTTAATCAAACAAAGGCTAGTATATTGCCACTTGACCAACACATACTTTGAACCTTACTGAATGTCTTCACTGGAATTATCTAAAGATTCCAGAGGAGTTATCAGAGAATAATCACAAAAGGTATGTAACACTACAGGACACACTCACACCTATTTCAACACTAAACAATAATTTCACATTGTGCTTAAAAGCTAGGTTTTATAATAAACATCACCCGGGTTTATGTGAAGGAGTCGGTAATTAAAATAACAAACGTCAATAGAGTCCAAAATCCATCAGAAAAAAATCGAACCTTGTCTGATTAAGGGTGAACATCAGGCAGGATGCCAAATGGGGAATTATTTGACAACCATCTGACAGGTTATGAGATGTCGCTAATATCACGCGAGGGTTCCACAGTGAATCGCTAGATAAACTTCTGTCTTGTAAATTTTCATTCATCATCAGCCACATAACGTCCACTGCTGGACGAGGGCCTCCCCCAATGAGATCCGTCATTTGGGTTGAAATGCCAGTAATCGCCACGCTTGGCAGGCGGGTTGGCGATCGCCGTGGTGTTGTGGTTTAACTCACAGAGAGCGCTGCTGCCCGTTCTCTGGAGAGCTCCCTCGGTCGCCTCTTACGACCCCCATGACGGGAAAAGTTGGGCTGGGGTGGTGACACATGTATTCTATTCGCCGTCACCACACGGCTACCGTCACCACACGGCAAACATTTTCATTAAAATGCGTTATTACTAACTTATTTTCACAAAGTGATACTGATAACAAAGATTTTAATTAAAAGCTCGAAGTTGTCTGCTTTTTTTCATAGAACAGAGAAAGAACTTTTAATTTACTGCTAGTAGTAGTAATAGGCGATAGCCGCTGAGCCGTAGAGCCATGCGCTTTAAAACAAAAAAAAAACACCCACCAGCTATTCTAATGCCATCTAGTGGTAGATTCTGGAACTACCGCTCTATAATTCTCTATTTATTTGTTACTTTAACACCACCAAATGGTGTATATTTTACATTAACATCCGGACAAAATAAACGAAGTACTGTGACTTGACCAATTTCTCTTAGGCTCAAATCTATATACATAAAAATAAATTGATGTTTGTTAGTCTCGCTAAAACTCGAGAACGGTTGAACCGACTTGGCTAATTTTGGTCTTGAATTACACGCGGAAGTCCAGGGAAGGTTTAAAAGATGTACTTCATCCTTTACAGGGGGTACAGAAACCTTTTCACATTAAAAAATAATAATAATAGAACATCTGAAACTAAAAATATACAAACTTGTCTAGATCCCAGCATGTAACCTTTAGAATGTAGAATGAAAGGTAATAAAAAAAAACTACTCCTTTTTTAACTTGCGAGTTAAATCCTAATTTAATTACGTGCCTTTTAGTCGTTTAGAAAGTAATTCTATGATATTGTTTTTGAAAACGACAAATTTAAATTTAGTCGAGTGTCACCAGTACACCTGCGGGACATCTGCTGGACTTTCTTGGTACTAGTGTCTGCCAGCCCCCCTAGCAAAGCGCGTCAACAAAGACATGACATGAAAGAAAAAGAAAGAAAGAAAATTCATTTATTCTCGCACCATAGACATCTTGAGTATCCAAACAGTTGGAGTAATCATCATCATCAGCCACATAACGTCCACTGCTGGACGAGGGCCTACCCCAATGAGATCCGTCATTTGGGGTGAAATGCCAGTAATCGCCACGCTTGGCAGGCGGGTTGGCGATCGCAGTGGTGTTGTGGGTTAACTCACAGAGAGCGCTGCTGCCCGTTCTCTGGAGAGCTCCCTCGGTCGTCTCTTACGACCCCCATGACGGGAAAAGTTGGGCTGGGGTGGAGACACATGTATTCTATTCGCCGTCACCACACGGCTTCTTAGAAACGTTGGAGTAATAACTACATTTAACAAATACTTTTTAAATAATAATTTAATGTCTTGTCATGTCTTTCTTGGAGCGCTTTTCTGCGGGGGCTAACGGGACTAGTGGCACAAAATTTCAGCAGATTTCCCGCTATTAACCACAGGGGTACAAAACCAGGGGCACAAGTGGAACCGTTCCCAAATCACCCTGTATTAATAAACGATACACTATTTCTATTGTAACTGATTAACTACCTTATTGATTAGTTGCTTGACGGTTGATTTTTCTGTGAAAGTAATTTTCGTATCATTTTACTACAGGAAACATTGTAACAAAGTTTTCTTTGTTGTATGGCAGAGGTCGATATTTTTTTTACGTTGCCGGTCATAGACCCCTGCAGAAATTCACTCGCTTATGGTCTACTTATCCTAGATCCTGCAGTAAGTAAAAGAGAAATAAAAGTCTATTATTTTTTCACAAAACTGTCATCGTGATTTGTTTTTTTTTTATTTGTTTTTGTATATTACACAACTAGATTTAAATTATAACTTAGTGGTCAGTAATAATGTATATATAAAAAAGATACAACTTGTATTTAAGTACCTACCTAACATAGTTTTGTAACGCTTTTTTTTTCATTAATATTGTACAGGGCTGGTTTTATTTTGCGTTATTTAAGTTGCCTGTTATGTAAGCTCCAACTACGGTAAATCCTGAATTAATTTTTTTTTTCGGTAAATCTTAGAATTTTCCGATAAAACACGGAATTTACCGGTAAAACACAGAATTTCCCGGTAAAACATAGAATTTCTCGGTAAATCCTAGAAATTATCGGTATCGCATAGGTCGGACTTTTACAGTAATGCATATATATATAAACAATTTGGTTTAGTATTAAGCTTATTTTCTGTACCAGAATAAAATAATTTTTTTTTTTACCCTCTTACAAAGGAAAAAATATTTAAACGGTTAATTAGCTAAAATATTTCTCATGTAACTCGTGCGCAAGCTAATTTAGACTCTAATGCCTTTTGTTAGAGTTTACAAAAACACTGTTTGCGTATGATTTTTTCTTATTGCACAGTTATACCTAAGTACCTAGTGATTTTTTTTACGTATACTGTATCAAGTATTTTTAGTTTTTAGTGTTAATTTATTTACTATAATAACTAAGTATCACAAATTAAGACATCATGAAAATAAATATATACTGGTTAAGTGGTTATTTATACTGCGTGTAAAAGGACCGCGAGCAATGGTCTTAGAAACGTTGTTGGGCTCGTGTCAATATGAACAACTTTTTAACTTAAGACCTTTGCTCGGGGTACATTTACCTTCTGTATATAATAACTAACAATTATCTGTATAATAGTCGCGATATACCTACAAATATCACTTAGTAGTAAAGTAAAGTCGATATGTGTTAGCAAAAAAAATATTAATTTTCGAGAAAAAAACTTCGGACCAAAAATACCTTATTGAAAGTTCATTATTTTTGTCATTAATTGGTAATGACACCTCCAGGCAGTGCCGTGTACCTTAATCGTCGATCATACAAACAATGTCTATTGGTGCACGCGTAACAGCTACATACCCTAGTTGAAGCATAACGCTGCTCGCCGTGTCGCGAGCGTGACTACAAATGAGCCAATCATCAAATTGGAGTTAGCCGTCGTCTTTTGACAGAAATCAAAATCGCTATAATGGGGAATTTTCTTTGACTTTGATTTTCCAAACAAAGTTTGACAGTAATGACAGTTCTCAGCCTGAAAACCTGTCAGAAAAACGTGAAAGAAAATTCCCCCATTGTTTAATACATTCGAGAGTATCGCCGTGACGTGTAAGATTGTTATACAGCGTTAAATCAAAAATGTTGGCGAAAATAGAGAATAGTCATTCAGTCCAAACTTTTCCGATACCAAACAACGTTTCCCTTACGTCTACAGCGCAAAAAATATAAATGGGGAATTTTCAAACTACAAAATTAGTTTTGTATTATTTGGGCGAGTTATTTAGACTTCAGACACTTTTGTAACATGTAGACAGACAATAAAAGAAATGAATGTCGCCTTCAATACGGACTGTTTGAAGTTAGTAATTTCATTGACATTTGTCCCCCTAATACAACTAGCGCCATCTGTCATCACTAAGAGAAACAGGGGCCCTGAAAATTCCTTACAACCAAATCATTAAAGTGGTTATCAGGTGAGATCGTCTATTCGATCGACATTTTTATTTTCTTGTTTTTGACATATGCAGGAGGCTGAGTGACTTTCTCTAGAATCGCCAACGCTTATAATTTGACCTTGTATACCGGGTGACATCGGGCTCATGACCCGGAACAACATTTTCTAACACAGAAAATTATAGCTATTCCACACCAGTATAGTTGTTTTTGTAACTGAGATATTTTAAGCTTGCATGATTCATTTTTATCCAATATTTACAACAAAATATATGTTCACACAAACATTTATAACAAAACAAAAAATACTTTGTTCAGGAAAAGAAGTATACCAATTAAATCGCGGTCATTTGCTGAGTAAGGAAATATTGTTCCGGATCATGACCCCGAAGTCAGCCTGTATATATATTTTTTTTTTGTATACCTAACGTTTTTTTTAACGAATTAAAATTATAAGTAAGGTAGGTGGTAGGTACAAGCCTATTGTAAATTTGTGAGATAGTCTCGGTAAGTGTAATAAAAATCCCTATTCGGGTGACGTATTATTAACTTTAATATGGTAATGTAAAAAGTAAACGAAATATATTCTTTTATAAAGTTTTTGCCACGTTTTATTTATGTTGTAGTATTTCCCAAAGTCCGCGAGAACAAAAACTGGTGGACATCAGCGCAGAATCGGGAAGAGTGGAGAAAGGGAAGAGAGGCCTTTGCCCTGCAGTGGGATCCAGTACGCTAGTAATTAATAATAATAATGTTACGCCCGGGGGTCGAGAAACGGCGACTAGAATGCCGTAGAGGTGCGTCGAACAGTCGAGAGGCCTAAAGAACATTCCAGTATCCAAGTCAACGCATACAAACCACTACACAGTGCCTATATGCTAACAGATACTCATGGAACCATCTAGAAGTCTCTGTACATGGATACCTACCACCAACGACTGGAATGTATGTGGTGGGAAAGTACAACTACCTACCTATAACCAACTACTTGTATCCTGTCAGTATAGGTATTCGAATGTAATAGAAAGATCTCGAATGTTCGGTGGAAGTACGCACGGATCAGTGTTTGTTCCAGTCTCCTCCACCATTACAAGGACCCGACGTGCGTCATGTTCTTCGAACCGATGCTGACGGCCCCGCTGCCGCGCGCGCAGCCCTTCTCCCTGCAGCAGCTGGCGCGCGCCGTGCTCGTCTCGCGGCTCACTTACGACGGTATCTATACTATAATATAACTCTACTGTTGCTCGGGGTCCTTTTACACGCTGTACAGATTTATGATACAGGGATAATCCCACCACCACTCAAGCCCTGCCTGCCTCTCGGCGTACGGGCCATTCTCTGTAGAGTGCGCATCTACTTGCTTTTGCCTCTTTTCAACGCACACGTTTTCTTGACTCCCTACAAATAATTATTATCCGTCTCTATTTTGTTGCCAACTCTCCCCCTTCTGGGGCATGACGACCACATTACGGAGACTTCGCGTCGGGTCCTCCGGGCTGTACAGATTTAGGGGGAAAAACTGAATTTGTTTGTTTTTACTGGATTTATTATCAAGGTTAACTTTGCCCACAGGTGTGGAACAACTGCCCCTACCGCCGCGTCTTCGCTCGTATTTAAAGGAGTACCACTACAGGCAGCGGGTTCGAGTCCGCCGACTAGACGTGGACCCTCAGTACGGCGCGTGCTAACACTCACTACCACGCTCACTGACTGACTGATTGATCGATTGATTGACGACTGAGTGACGCGCGCTCGGCAATGTTGTCAAAGATGTTTGTATTTCGACGTATGGAAAATTATGTACTTCTGATGTATACTATCTGAACTGTCAACTTTCACTACCGAAATGACACGTGCATGTAACCGTCACGTTTACTAGCAAAATAACATAACTTCCATACATATTGCTTAGAAAGGGACAGAGTTGAAGGTGCTACGCGGTTTGCGAGTCTAGCAGTGTTGGCTCTGAGGCACTAGCGCTGTTCTAACTTTATTAATACTGTCAATCACTTTGGCTGTCAATATTGTAGGCTGTCAGTTTCTATTGACACTCTATCTGTTCTCACGGAGACGTAATTTTGTTGTTGTTGGTCTAGTCTCAGGTTTTCGGTAAACTTAGTTCGGTGCTAAACAAAAGTCAAACTAATACCCCAATCGCGTTTTTACAATAGTACAACCAGGTGAACGGCAAAAAGTCACCCATACCAGGTGGATATACCATTTACGCGAACCAAACGGTTTGCGTCTACTTTCAACCGCCAGGATGTGGAATGACTTGCCGGAGTGTGTGTTTCCTGCACAGTACAGTCTTCAAGTCACTGGGGTGAATAGGTACCTAATGAACAAGTGTGCTCCATCGTAGGCCACACCGCTGTTTAACCCTTGGTCAAACAAAGGCTAGTATATTTCCACTTGACCAACACATACTTTGAACCTTATTGAATGTCTTCACTGGAATTATCTAAAGATTCCAGAGAAGTTATCAGAGAATAATCACAAAAGGTATGTAACACTACAGGACACACACATACCTATTTCAACATTAAACAATAATTTCACATTTTGCTTAAAACCTAGGTTTTATGATAAACATCACCCGGGTTTATGTGACGGAGTCGGTAATTAGAATAACAAACGTCAATAGAGTCCAAAATCCATCAGAAAAAAATCGAACCTTGTCTGATTAAGGGTGAACATCAGGCAGGATGCCAAATGGGGAATTATTTGACAACCATCTGACAGGTTATGAGATGTCGCTAATATCACGCGAGGGTTCCACAGTGAATCGCTAGATAAACTTCTGTCTTGTAAATTTTCATTCATCATCAGCCACATAACGTCCACTGCTGGACGAGGGCCTCCCCCAATGAGATCCGTCATTTGTGGTGAAATGCCAGTAATCGGCACGCTTGGCAGGCGGGTTGTGATCGCAGTGGTGTTGTGGTTTAACTCACAGAGAGCGCTGCTGCCCGTTCTCTGGAGAGCTCCCTCGGTCGTCTCTTACGATCCCCATGACGGGAAAAGTTGGGCTGGGGTGGTGACACATGTATTCTATTCGCCGTCACCACACGGCTACCGTCACCACACGGCTAAAATTTTCATTAAAATGCGTTATTACTAACTTATTTTCGCAAAGTGATACTGATAATAAAGATTTTAATTAAAAGCACGAAGTTGTCTGCTTTTTTTCATAGAACAGAGAAATAACTTTTAATTTACTGCTAGTAGTAGTAATAGGCGATAGCCGCTGAGCCGTAGAGCCATGCGCTTTAAAACAAAAACAAAAAAAACACCCACCAGCTATTCTAATGCCATCTAGTGGTAGATTCTGGAACTACCGCTCTATAATTCCCTATTTATTTGTTACTTTAACACCACCAAATGGAGTATATTTTACATTTACATCCGGACAAAATAAACGAAGTACTGAAGACTTGACCAATTTCTCTTAGGCTCAAATCTATATACATAAAAATAAATTGATGTTTGTTAGTCTCGCTAAAACTCGAGAACGGTTGAACCGACTTGGTTAATTTTGGTCTTGAATTACACGCGGAAGTCCAGGGAAGGTTCAAAAGATGTACTTCATCCTATACAGGGGGTACAAAAACCTTTTCGGATTCAAAAAAAAAATAATAGAACATCTGAAACTAAAAATATACAAACTTGTCTAGATCCCAGCATGTAACCTTTAGAATGTAGAATGAAAGGTAATAAAAAAAACTACTCCTTTTTTAACTTGCGAGTTAAATCCTAATTTAATTACGTGCCTTTTAGTCGTTTAGAAAGTAATTCTATGATATTGTTTTTGAAAACGACAAATTTAAATTTAATCGAGTGTCACCAGTACACCTGCGGGACATCTGCTGGACTTTCTTGGTACTAGTGTCTGCCAGCCCCCCTAGCAAAGCGCGTCAAGAAAGACATGACATGAAAGAAAAAGAACGAAAGAAAATTCATTTATTCTCGCACCATAGACATCTTGAGCATCCAAACAGTTGGAGTAATGACTACATTTAACAAATACTTTTTAAATAATAATTTACAAGACACAACTACACACATCAAAAGTGTCTAGGGATCAAGAAAATTTTTAGGTCTAAAAATTAATGTAATTTATTTAAATCAAATCTAATCTTCTATATTGGTCTCCTACCTAATTCCCCATGCCTGTATCAATGACTTATCACCACGTTTTGAATAAATTGGAATGAATTCAGTTTTTGTAAAATATATTCTTGATTGCAATCTTCTACAACGTACTTGATCCCTAGACACTTTTGATGTGTGTACAAACAAATTGACATTTATTGCTGATAAGAGTGTGAGGTGCACATTATCCATATCGCGAGAAAAGGCTGCATCTCAGTATTATGCCTACGCGGGGGGTCGGACACTTCACGCAGGCCCTGGTTTTCGTTCGCCGCCTTTGAGTCGCACGCGCTAGTTCGTCTAGGTATTTGGAGAGGACCTATTTGTTAATTAACAAAACTAATTTATTTTAATAAAATACGCGCTCTGATTGGCTGCTATATCACACATCGTGCGAATCAGCTTGTTTCAACCAATCGCAGTGCTTGGTATGTCTTGTCGTAGCTCAATTATATTCGCGCCTATATACCCGCTGAACAATAAACGCTGTCTGTGCGCGTTTCATTAACAAATGTCTTGTCATGTCTTTCTTGGAGCGCTTTTCTGCGGGGGCTAAGGGAACTAGTGGCACGAAATTTCAGCAGATTTCCCGCTATTACCCACAGGGGTACAAAACCAGGGGCACAAGTTGAACTGTTCCCAAATCACCCTGTATTAATAAACGATACACTATTTCTATTGTAACTGATTAACTACCTTATTGATTAGTTGCTTGACGGTTGATTTTTCTGTGAAAGTAATTTACGTATCATTTTACTACAGGAAACATTGTAACAAAGTTTTCTTTGTTGTATGGCAGAGGTCGATATTTTTTTTACGTTGCCGGTCATAGACCCCTGCAGAAATTCACTCGCTTATGGTCTACTTATCCTAGATCCTGCAGTAAGTAAAAGAAAAGTAAAAGTCTATTATTTTTTCACAAAACTATCATCGTGATTTGTTTTTTTTTTGTATTTGTTTTTGTATATTACACAACTAGATTTAAATTATAACTTAGTGGTCAGTAATAATGTATATATAAAAAAGATACAATTTGTATTTAAGTACCTACCTAACATAGTTTTGTAACGCTTTTTTTTTCATTAATATTGTACAGGGCTGGTTTTATTTTGCGTTATTTAAGTTGCCTGTTATGTAAGCTCCAACTACGGTAAATCCTGAATTAAATTTATTTTTTTCGGTAAATCTTAGAATTTTCCGATAAAACACGGAATTTACCGGTAAAACACAGAATTTCCCGGAAAAACATAGAATTTCTCGGTAAATCCTAGAAATTATCGGTATCGCATAGGTCGGGCTTTTACAGTAATGCATATATATATATATATAAACAATTTGGTTTAGTATTAAGCTTATTTTCTGTACCAGAATAAAATAATATTTTTTTAATACCCTCTTACAAAGGAAAAAATATTTAAACGGTTAATTAGCTAAAATATTTCTCATGTAACTCGTGCGCAAGATAATTTCGACTTTAATGCCTTTTGTTAGAGTTTACAAAAACACTGTTTGCGTATGATTTTTTTTATTGCACAGATATACCTAAGTACCTAGTGATTTTTTTTTACGTATACTGTATCAAGTATTTTTAGTTTTTAGCGTTAATTTATTTAGTATAATAACTAAGTATCACAAATTAAGACATCATGAAAATAAATATATACTGGTTAAGTGGTTATTTATACCTACTGCGTGTAAAAGGACCCCGAGCAATGGTCTTAGAAACGTTGTTGGGCTCGTGTCAATATGAACAACTTTTACTATG
>SJJU01024852.1:0-11946 GCA_012932125.1 Conopomorpha cramerella | reverse complement strand
TCAGCAAATAGCCATAATCATACTTCTCCCCACACGAACCTTCTTTGTGAAGAAGACCTAATTTTTCACTGACTCTCATTCAGTGAAATTATGAAATGGTGCGTTTTCCGTGCGTTATTTCACTTACTTAAATACAACCAGTGGACGCCCCGCGATTTCATCCGCGTAGTTTAGTAGTACCTGCATCCCAAATTTCAAGCGTCTAATTTGAGCGGTTTAGATTTTTCACATAAAATTATTTTCCCGTTAATCCTCGTTCCCGTGTTGTACCCCTACGGTACCTAAGCTACATCCGTTCCAAATTTCAAGTGCCTACGTTTTTTTTTTCTTTTTCTTGGCTCTTATGTTCAGCTTTAAAGCCGACAATTCTGCCACAAACAATGTAGTTCTCTTCGTGTTCAAGTTATAGTATAGTCATAGTAAGTCGTCAATAGTCAAAGTCGTGTCAAAAACACATTAAAACGTGAGGGTGGACCATCACATTTCAATGCTGCGTGGAACATTATACGGGAATAACAAAATGATCAAATAGGAGTCCTCTCCTTTACTTCTCACTCTCACTACATTATTTTTCATCACCGGCACATTATTACACTAAACCCACCACATTAACACAATAATTGCAGCGAAAAATTAATTTTGAAAATGAGAAATAAAGAACGCCATTTGCATCTCATCACTTCCCGTCACAAAGTTCAAGTGCCTACGTTAAGCCGTTTGTGCTGTGCGTTGATATGTCAGCCAGTCAGTCAGTCAGCTTTTCCTTTTATATATTTAGATTTAGACATCTGTGACACCACTCGCATTAATTTTCAAAACCATCAATATGAATGCGTCTGTGGTCCAGTTGGTCGGATAATTGACATGCAATCGGGAGGTCGCGGGTACGAGTCCGGCTACTGGGTGTGTACCAATGGGGCTCTTTTCGGAGCCCAACGTACCGCTCGACAACATCGTGATGAAACCCGCACACCACAAGGTGTCTGAACCCTATAACGCCGATGGACTCACTTCCTACCACATTGGGTTAAATATGCGCGCGTGAACCGTGGGCATTTAGGTACTCTGCAAGTGCCTCTGTCTACCCCGCTATGGGATTAAAAGCCGTGAAGTGTATTTATTTTTATCATTTTATAACTTTCGACAATGCCACTAAGTATTGTCAACCCGAAAATACCAGAACAATTTTAACCGCGCCTGGTCACAAACACATCACAAAGGACAAAGCATCACATGTGACGTTGGCACTAATTAGTCAAGTCAGACACCGTGGCACAAAGGGAGAGTTCACCCCAAAAAAGAAAAAAAAACCAGCGAGTTCCGCAAAATATTTTGGGCACATACACCCACTTTCTGTGACACTCGCGGGGCCCCAATTAGGCGGAAGCACTGAACCGGAATAAAGATTCAATTAATTCCACGAGTCGGCAGCTTTGAAGGGCATGCGACGGATTTTTTTTTTGTTGTTGTTAATTATTATCGCTGTTGTTCAGTGTTTTTCGGGAGTTTTTTTTAATAATGCTGGTGTTCCTAAACAATAAGCGATAATGCGTTCCCATAATGTTGGTGAAGGTTATTTTCGTCTATGGCGTTTTGATAGATTTTCTTTCCAGCAGTCCTAGCAAGGGCATCAAGAAGACATACACACAAGTGTCTAGGGATCAAGTACATTTTAGAAGATTGCAATCAAGAATATATTTTACAAAAACTGAATTCATTCATAATTTATTCAAAGTATGGTGATAAGTCATTGGGAATTAGATAGGAGACCAATCCAGAAGTTTAGATTTTATTTAAACAAATTATTTTTTTTTTAAGCTAAATATGTTCTTGATCCCTAGACACTTTTGATGTGTGTAATAACAAATACGCGCTGTGATTGGCTTCTATGTCACACGTCGTGAGACTCGGCTTGTTTGTCTTGTCATTTCTCTCTTGAAGCCCTTTGCTAGGGGAGCTAGTCTATCTGTCCAGTATTTGACGAAAGGGGTATGTCAGAACCGTGACAAATGGAGATCTATAGGTAGTCTCTGCCTACCCCTCTGGGAGCCAGGCGTGAAGCGTATGTATGTATGTATTTGACTATGCCGTATTTTCTGCGGTGTATCGTATTAGCTGTGATTTTAAATGATAGAAGTAGGAACGAAAATAAATTTATGTCAAATTAAACGTCATGAAAAATTGTCCTTACGAAAACTCGTGTAAAAGGACCCCGAGCTATGGTCTTAGAAACAACTTTCAATATGGCGACAATGCGAGGAAATGAAGAAAAAATTCGATCCGGTTACAAAATTTCATCTCCCGAGGTAAAAGTTTTGTATGGAGATGAAAAAAAAAATTGCGTTACAAAGTTGTTCTAATAGACTAGCCGAACAACGTTACTAAGACCATTGCTCGGGGTCCTTGCACTCTGAATTGTTTAAAAATTAAGGTAATGCTATTCAAAAAAAGGCTTATGCAAAAGTTGACTGATATAATATTGGGCTTTTAACACCCAAAAACTATCTATACTCATCTTTAAAAAAACGCAAATGTCAACACAAAACATACATATACAAAACTAATTCAGTTTGCAAACAATTTGCAAACAAACAAGACCAATTTGTTTTTTGTACCATTCTATTTGAAATACTTCACAATCTTCTAAAATATCAAACGAATCTTCCACATCTTTTCAGTTCTAACTAGGATCACGAGGGATACCTAGGCCACAACCAAGATGGCATCCCGAAGAGCTGAAGACCGGCACGTGAGCGCCTTGGAGCGCTTGCTGTCCAGCGTTGTATGCTCCAGGTCACCGCCCACGTCCATGATCTCTGTCAGAGAACCTTACGTGGACAAGCTGCCTGATGAACATGGTTAGAATTTTGCCTTTTTTTGTGAAATCAACATGGTTCTTCGTGGATAAAGAAAAAGATATTGAAATGAAGAGTGAGAGCGGGTAAGGTTAACGGTGCCATTGGCAGTGTTATGGAGAGCCAGGTCATGTCGGAAAAGGCAAGATTTCCTGTCCATGACGCTGTACTGGCACCTACCTTAATGTACGGGAGTGAAAATTCAGTAGGTACAGTAGACAGCCAAATAGATAACCACAATGCATGTTAAACGCAGCATTCCTGTCCATCGTTCCTGTGTCTGTCAGCGCCAAAGAGACGCCGACTCAGCATATTGTCACCGTTGCCCGTGACGCTGGTATTCTGCCAGCACTTCGCGCTTACTTCTCTAAAGAGCTAACTTTTCACACTTACAGAAGAAGAAGAAGAACATGACGAATCCTCCATATCCCAAGTGGAATCCGTACCAGAACCTCCAGTGACCACACCCGAGGAACCTCCAAAGATATTCCCCTCGCCGTCCTTGAGGCGGGTTCTTCCCGAAAAGATTAGAAAGATCGAGGACGAGAATCGTATACGCGTTCTTCCTGAAATGTTCAGGAGGGATATTGACCCGCTGCGCATCCCCAGGATACTCAGGACTCCTCAGCAGAAGTACATTGATGTGATAGCGGAGCTGGTCGGATGCAAGTCTTACACGAGTAATTTGGCTGAATACTGGTTCCTGGACACGATGGCTGACTTGCTGCGGAGAGCTCAGGCTGATATGCTCGATAGACGTGAGTTAGAGCTACCTTCTGTTCCATTACACGTCTTCTTCTTGAATCAGCTCCTAATTACGACACGCGCTTGTACTACATCGACAGACATAACATCATCAGCTCAAGGATAAGATACTTGTGAAAGACATACAAACTGACTAACCTTGCAAACGTTGTTTTTCCAATGTACATTATTAACAGTGGTTCTATATAAACCTTCCTCAAGAATCGCTATATCTATTAAAGTAAACAGCATCAAATTCCTTTGCGTAGTTTTTAAGATCTAAGCGTACATTAGTTAGCGGAAGGCGACTTCGTTATATGCTATGTATTAGTTAGAAAATAGTAATTATGTAAAAATTGAGAAACAGTATCTGGATTCTTTTTTTATTGCTTTTGACAGATTAACACATTGGTGGACAGTAAAATAGACACACTAGATGTTTTATTGTTATGACGCCTATAGGCGTTTACTGTCCGGGAAAGAGTTGAATAATATTTTGAGCTAGATAAATCTCACTTTGATGACAGCACTAAGAACGAAGAATTGTTGCCAAAAACTGCATCTCAAGCAAAGGCTCATACCCTATTTTTTTTTCTCACAACCCCACATTGATAATACTTCCTTCAGCAACCCAAGCTGTGCTGATGAACTGGTTCTGTGAGTGGATGAAGGAGATGCAGCATTTCGACGCTGCCGACAGAAAACGTATGCTGGCCCGGTTTAAAGTAATTCACCGTTAATTATCTACTGCCTATATTTAAATCATAATTAATATTTTAACACTTTCCGGAATACTGTGGAAATAGGTGGGTATACTTCGCTACGAATCAAGGGCATCTTATTCCTGCTGCAGATAAGATAAAACATCTTTTGTTGAGGAACGAATGAGAAATTAAGGTTTCCTTGACTGTTGGTAAAATGTTGAAGATAAAATAGTAAATTTGAGGCATTTTGCATGAAAATTATAAATACACTTTATCCTGGTGCATATCTAGTACCTAACATAAATAAATATATACAAAAATTAAAGCTAGGCAAAAATTTGTCTGTTTTTGCCGAAGAGCGTCTGTGGTCCAGTAGAGCGTCTGTGGTCCAGTTGGTCGGATACTTGACTTGTAACCGGGAGGTCGCGGGTTCGAGTCCGGCTACTGGACGTGTACCAATGGGACTCTTTTTCAGAGGCTATGTACGCAACGCAACGCTCGTACGGTGAAGGACAACATCGTGATGAAACCCGCACACAACAAGGTGTGTGAACCCTATAACGGCGAGGGGCTCACCCCCTGTCACGTTGGGTTAAATACGCTTGGTGAACCGGGGGTACTTGCTTTAGCAAGTGCCTCTGCCTACCCCTCTTTGGGATTAAAGGCGTGAAGTGTATTTATTTTTATTTTTTTTATTGTCTGTTTTTGCGTTTCCCCGCATTATTGCCATATTAGAAGTTGTTCATATTGACGAACCCAACAACGTTTCTAAGACCATCGCTCGGGGTCCATTAACACGCAGTAGATTTTAATTCTGTTCAACAGTACTTGTCTATTTCAGGAGAACATGCTCAGTGCTGCAACGTTCGTGGCTCAGGAGAACCGCCTGCCGGTCCCGCTGCAAGTCGGTAAGGGAACCTAAGCAGGCAATTTCAAACAATTTGATGGAATTAATAGTTTAAACCGGGTGTTACGGTGCGAAATTAACCAAAGACAAGCATTCAGCTTACCTTCGTTATTTGCCCGACGTTTCAACACAGTTACATGTGCCGTGGTCGCTAGCTGAGCTCGCAAAACGTCGGGCAAATATCGAAGGTAAGCTGAATGCTTGTCTTTGGTTAATATTTTAATGTTAAGTTGTGTTCGTTTTAAGCTTATATAAGTCCTTAATTATAGTTTTGTTTAACATCATTGCGAATTGGGTACACAACCTGTAATTTAATGCATGTTTTATTAGTATGTGTACGTGTAATGTTATTCCGATGTAAGTATAAGCTGTATTAATTGTAAAGTTTCAACTAGGTATATTAATTCAGTAGTTTTTGTGTGTAAGTATATAACAAACATTCAAACTTTCGCGTTTATGGTAGTAGTAGTTTGGGAAAACCGGTGAATTCTATTAAGAAAAAAGTAAAATAAAAAATAAATAAATACACTTCACGCCTTTAATCCCAAAGAGGGGTAGGCAGAGGCACTTGCTAAAGCAAATACCCACGGTTCACCAAGCGTATTTAACCCAACGTGACAGGGGGTGAGTCCATCGCCGTTATAGGGTTCACACTTCTTGTGGGTGTGCGGGTTTCATCACGATGTTGTCCTTCACCGTACGAGCGTTGCGTTGCGTACATAGTCTCTGAAAAAGAGTCCCATTGGTACACGTCCAGTAGCCGGACTCGAACCTCGGGACTTCCCGGTTACAAGTCAAGGATCCGACCAACTGGACCACAGAGAGAAGAAAATGTCAGTTTATATTAACTGATACGTTAAAGAAAAGAATACATACATAGGTAGGTTCCTCCTCCCTAGACTTCTTACTTAAAAAGTTAACCGTTTCGCACCCAGGAGTATGGTACCACGCGCTTGAGAACAACGAGGGGGTGATGGAAGTACCGAAGGCCATGCAGCTCCCCCCGGTGCACATGACCTTCGGCGTCACCACGTACGAGTGCTGTCTGCGGGACCTGATCACCATCATGCATTACATTTATGATCTGTAAGCACTATCCTTTCGTGTTTTATTATAAACTACCTCTCATTATAAGTAATTAGTACCTGGACGACCGAGTTTCGCTCGATTATAATTAGCGTTTTTTACCCTAAATTAAAATCCTCCGAGAGGAGGTCCTGACATGTTATATATATATACTACATATATATTATATTATATACAAGAATTGCTCGTTTAAAGATAAAGATATCGACGGTTGACAGCCAAAAAGTCCTAAGCGACATTTTTTTCCAAAACGAGTTGAGTATGTAGTTTGGATCGCCTTTTTTCTGCGTCGATTTGTCTAGGTTTCATACCTGTATGACGTAGTTTGATGTCGCTTGCGCGGTACAGATTATGTGTTTTTCTCCCAAAATATTGCTTTATTTAAACTTTAAGCCAACTCTCCTGTAAAATTGCTTAAATGTCGCTTAGGCCTTTTTGGCGGGAAGCCATCGATATCATTATGGTTGATAGCTAGCAGTGGCGAAGATTTTCGGAAGGTAAGCCAAAACCAAAAACTTACCTAAATACCAAATGTGCCGCATCCCGATGTTCATGTAGGTACCTAAATACATACGTAGGTAAGTAGGTACTTTGCAGTAGGTAAGTACCTACGTACCAGTGGCGTGCACACCATATAGGCAAAAAGATACTGCCTACCTTAGTATTTTGGCTACCCGACCTAATAATAGAGTTATTGCCAGATATTCTTTTGTTGTACTTACTCACGAAATATGCTATAATATCCTGTGTTTTGAGGGTGAGTAGATATTTAGGTACCTATATTTCGTAAAGACAAGTTACCTATACATAGGTGTCAATCCTTGGGGATTACTGCCTACCTTGTCGTAAAAACCAGTGCACGCCACTGCTGCGTAAGCAACTACTGCTAAAGAGATATAACTACTTATACTTATCTCTGAAAATCGAAAGGTAAGCCGATGGGTATCGGCTTATAAGGTAGCTTCGCCACTGATAGCTAGTGGAATGTGGGGGATTGTATGTGATGCAATATGGAGGGATAACTTACCTACCTAGTATAGTTCGTGCATTTCATGAATGCGCGCGGGCCTTAGATGTGTGAGTCGTAAGTATATGGACACGCTAGTTGACAGTTCAAACGAACAAAACTGCCACACACACATGTAAGGCCCGCGCGCATTCATGAAATGCACGACCAAAACGAGAAATCACGAAGTCCACTTAGTGATTTTTTCCAGTAGCTACACCATCGAAAAGAGCACGTTTTTCTCTATGATTTAATCTATGGTAAAATTTTCTAACATAACCCTTTGTCACTGTTTTACAAATCATTTTTTTTTTATTTCGAAAAGTTACAATACAAGATATCACTATGTCACCATAAAATCCCTAAGTCCAAATAATAAAACTAAAATCTCTAAGTCCATTGTAAACATTTTAAATTTCAAACTGACAAAACGACATTCTACATTCCCGTTTGTTTTTGTTTTTGTGCTCCTAAACTTCTAAAACTACCTTCAAATTAGTTCTGCACTGTGAAGCAAATGAAAATGACTCTTTTGATGAGGTTGAATAGATATAAGTGATTATTTAATTTATGCAGGACGCAATGTTCCTATTTTAGTTTAAAATAGAAGGTTTATTTAAGTTTTTTTTCTTTATTTGATAATCATAAGACTTAAAGACTAACGTTATTTGTGATCTCAAAAAAATTATTATGTAGGTATATCTTTACATTTGACATTTAAATAGTATCTTTTTCAGAATTGTCTATCGAGATTTATCTATCCTAGTAGGTGAACAGTAATATAAATTGTCACTGTAGTTTATAAAATAGGTCTATAATTTGTTAAAGATTTAGATATTTAACTTTTTTGTTCCTATATATTTTCATACTAAGCTGTATGGAGTACTGGCGAAAATCTCTATGTCCGCCAAATACCTTGCAAAAATCCCTAAGTCCCGTCATTTTTAGTAAATGTTAAATTTTGTATTTTGATTTTGTGGTTGATCTATAATGTTTTTTGTTACATTTAAAAGCGTACAAGAAAGCCAATAAATGAAAGTTTCTGCCAAACTTGTTTTTATTCTGATACCTGTAACCAAAAACTTTCAGGGTGGGTTTAAAGCAGTTTTTTAACTTTCCTGAACATTTGAAAAAGTGGACTTCGTGATTTCTCGTTTTGGAGCATCCACTATAGGTGATAGTGAGGTCCCTGTGATGATGGAAACTATTGGAAACGCTTCTTGAATGAGAATTAATTATATTTTCAATAACTTATAGCAATGTGGCTAATTCCGAGACACAATAACAACAGATTTGACAGTGAAATAAGTTGTTGTTGTTGTCGTCCTAAGGCACCCCGCTGGTGCACAGGGCCTCCGCAAGTTGTCTCCACTCCCTCCTGTCCGCGGCAACCTCCTTGGCGTCACTCCAGCTCAGTCCTGCGGCTCTCAGCTCTTTCTCCACGCTCCGCTGCCACGTGTGTACTGGACGTCCACGGGATCGCTTTCCGAGATCTGGTCGCCACTCGATAACGATACCAGCGCAGTTTCGAAATAAGTAGTCTATAATATAAAAATTAATCGCAAAATGTTAAGAACATAACTCCGGAACGGGTGAACCGATTACGCTAATTCTTTTTTTGTTGTGCTTATTAATGACAACAGAATGTTTTTTATGAAATAAATGACATCCACTGGGCACATGCCACATGTATTTTCATTCATTCAAGATAAGCAAAGGTACTTTAATCTACCTTTTCGGCTAATTCCGAATATCCACCTTACAAAATCCACCCCAGGGTGGATAGTGGGAAAATACGCGTCCAAAGATCCACCTCATCACAAAAACTAAACTTTCAGTCGATAATTGAACGCGCGTTTTCCAAATATCTACCCTGGGGTAGATTTTCTAGGGTGGATAATCGGAATAAGCCACCGTTTCATAGGTTCAGCACAGACTTCCAGTACGACCTGGTGAGGTCAGTGTTCACGCACGGTCCAGACTACCGCGTGATTGACGCTTCACACAAACTGCACACGCCTAAGAGACTTTATGCTGCACTTAAACCTAAGGTATAACAGTAGGCCTAGCATGCGCGCCATGAGAGACGCGACATAAACATAAATACGCGGTGTCATTGGCTGTTATGTCACGTTTATTTGACTCAAGTTGTTTGAACGAATCGCAGCGCGTTATGTTATTATCTTGCCAATTCTTTCTTGTTGCGCGTTTGATAGTGGACAAGAAACAGCTGTCATTATAACGATGGTTCCAATTAAAAATGTCGGTAGTGCAATTTTAGGAATATGTAATAGTGTACTTTTCTACACCGTTAAGATCTATAAACCTATATACTTATATATAATATTACATCACGTAAAGGTACCAAAGATTATAAGCTGTTGTAAATTTGAAGTAAGTATGTACCACAAGTACTTAGTTTAATTTTAATATCCAAAACTATCTTCTCGCCTGAACATGTTCCGTTTTGTAGATCCGACTTTCTTAATAGGGGCCATCGATAAGCTCATTTGACAGATTTAATCAAGCACAAGCGACAAACATTTTCTTACTTAAGGCGGCCGTACCATAGCGGACCACGACGCCTCCACATTTCAATTCCAATAAATTACTATCTAAATAAGTAGTGCTTCTATTTATGATTTCTAGCCCGCCAAGAAAGCTGAAAAGAAGGATAAAGGTAAAGGTGCAAAGAAGAAAGACGTGGAGACAGAGGACTTCTTGGCCCTGATGGAGGTTGGTACTTATCGTCTAAAGCAAAATTTCACGTATTTTTACAAACTTACCGATCAGTCAAATGCCACTTTATATGGTAATATTTTTTTTCGTTTTTGACATAGTGTTTAACGTTGTTTTGTAAGTAGGTATATACCTAGTTTTTGTAGTTCTGAAAGTACACTAGATGACGCTAGGTGTACTCCTGAATGGCACAAGCGTTTGGTCAAAGGTGTTGTATTGGCTATGTGCGCGACGGTGGCGACACGTAGCGTTTACAACATTTGCGGAAGCTGTCAAATAATAACAACAAATATAAATAAAACCCAAGATTAAAATAGTATTGTTGACAATATTTAAGTGAAATTTATTCAATAGTTTGTAAAATTAATGTAATAATAAAAACCGGGTTTGCAACTATTAACATATTTAATATTAGTTTCCAACCACAAACTGAGATAAAAGGCAATTAATTAGTACTAGCCGAGCATGTAAGAACGCAACACGATAAAAAGTTAACAACGCAACAATAGTCATGGCCCATTTCTTTGCTTTGATTTTGTACTGCAATCAACACTTGACAGCTGATCATCCGAATTTGTATCCAATTTCTGCCGTATTGTGCGCTGCGGTCGTTATCTGTCTGCCACTACTCGCTTTGCACATAGCCATGTTTTCGGAATTTAAATATACTCGATCTTGCACTCAACTTGTGACAACAACAATAATACTTAAGTTATTGGAACCGAGTCGGGGCTTTTGGGATCAGTGAGCTACATTGTTCACATAGCGTTCCTGAAGAGATTTTTTCGTGTCATGTGATGGCTGAATGACTTTCTCGAATTCCGCTAACGATTTTGATTTAACGATGTATACACCTCTCAGCTGAAAGCCCGTGAGGAACGCGAGCTGGAGGAACTTGAAGAGCTAGATCGGGAGGAGTGGAACAAGCGAAGCCACGTGCTGCCGCTAGCTCTGGCCGTGGACGAGACCTACCTGCACAAGTGGTGGCCACCGCCGCCTCCTGTCGAGCCGGAGGTCCCTGTCAATGCAAAGGGCAAAGGGAGGAGGAGGTCAGAGGCTGTGCCAAAATAGGCCAGTATTTTTAAATTATATCATACTAGCAAACACGGCGAACTCCGTTTCGCCACCAGATGGCTTCGTTTCGTTTTCCCGCTTTTCTGTTGAAATTTTTCTTAAATTTTCTTTGCTATAAACCTTACGGAGCCTGAGATCTTTCCAACGAATGCAAAACCGTGGAAATCTGTTCGTGCGTTCTGAAGTTATAGCGTCAGGGAGGAAAACCCGACTTATTTTTATATAGTAGATAACATCAAAAGCGGCAGAGTCCACCCAGTGTCTTGTGGACTCGCCGCCTTTGATATTATTATATGACTCAATTATATACCCACAAGTAAGTACAATTCCATTTAATAATAATTAGGAAAAATGCCATTCGCTTTTCGAATCTCTCCCGTGCTTTACCTATCCGAGCGCAGAGCCAAACCCTTTTAGTGTGGGGAAAACCGTTATGGATACTCCATCCCCGCTTCTGGCGGGGAACACCCACGGTGGCCACTCATTGTTTATTGCCGGGGCCCCCGGAACAGCTTAAGTCACAAAGCTGGCTCCAGCAATGCCTAGTCTAGGCCTTCGCGTACCACGTCGCGATAAGACGCACCCCCCAACGCACGACATAGTCGCCACTTGTGGGGTCTATTTTGAATTATTTTCTAAAAAAATAAAAACATCTTCCCGCAAATCCCACCGAAATTCGAGCATAATAAGTACATTAATCCCAAAGAGGGGTAGGCAGAGGCGCTTGCTAAAGCAAGTACCCACGGTTCACCGAGCATGTTTAACCCAACGTGACAGGGGGTGAGCCCATCGCCGTTATAGGGTTCACACACCTTGTGGTGTGCGGGTTTC
>SJJU01024840.1:0-10785 GCA_012932125.1 Conopomorpha cramerella | reverse complement strand
AATAAATTATGAATGAATTCAGTTTTTGTAAAATATATTCTTGATTGCAATCTTCTAAAATGTACTTGATCCCTAGACACTTTTGATGTGTGTCAGTAAGTAAATATTTTTATCGGAATTATCGGCGCGAATATAGTCAAAGACTCGAACTTTCTTTTGGCGTTGTTGCAAATTTAAAATTAAATTAATTTAGCAATAAGTATTTATACATGGGCTATCCAGTGGAACTATTGTAAAACAAAAGTTTCAATAACCAATTGAACGGAGTACCTCCTAAATTAATAAATTATGTGCCTTGACTATACAAGATTTTTGCAAGTTGGGAAGAATGGAAAAAAGCCCATTTATTCCAACTAGCCAGCCCAACCTTTGTTATTTTACTCGAAGTTTTGACTCAATTGCATGCGACGTGGTCGACGAGAGGACCGGTAAACATTTGGACTATGTCACAATGTTAGTTACCGTACTCTTCCGAAACGGATTTACCAATTTTTACCAAATTTTATATGCGCGCGCATTCTCTAGGTCTGAGAATCGGCTACTATTTATTTTTTATTTATTTATTGAAACAAATGTTTGCCGGGACAACTAGTTGAATTATAATTTATGTGCGTATTTCATTAAAAATGATTTAACTAATGCAAACAATAGACTTCACTTCACGTGTCGTTGTTTTTCTGAATAACTTATTTTTAAGCCCCGACGCAAAACGAGGGTTGGTAAGTTTGACGTGCCTGTCTGTGTGTCAGTGTGTCTGTCTGTGCCATCATAGCTCTCTAAGTAATAAAGCTATTACAATAAAGTTTTATTTTGTTTGAAAGCTGATTAAATCGAGCGTGTTCTTAGCTAATGTTAATCTATATCGGTTCACTCACCCAAGAGTTATGGGGGTTGAAAGTGGGGATGTAAAATGTATTGAGTAAATATGCCCAAGTCGCGTATCAAAGGAGAGCCGTATATTTCAAATATGTTTATTGAACGAAAATGGGATAATTTGTTCAATAGTTATGGCGTTGAAAATTTAGACAAAAAGGTCGAGTTTACACAAATATGTTCAAGTGGGGTATCAAATGTCGTCAGGCAGGATGGTGGTCGAACGCTTGTTCAATGTGATAAAAAAATGAAAGGGAACAAGGGGGGTTTTTTAAATTTGCAATTTAATAGTCATTTTCAAATAAATAAACAAGCGTGAGCGTGCGCACACCAATCTGTTTGACGTAAAGCAGCGATGAAACTACCACTATAGTTTAATAAGTCTGTGCTTGTGATATTTTGCCTTAGTCTCTTTGGCAACAACATTTGTGAGATCGATGCCAGAGGCGAGATAACATAATAGGTGTATGTACGTATTCAGGCGAATAACCATTCAAGGACAATAGCGGGGTTGTTTCTAGACGAGTTAGATCAATGATTCTCAAAGTGCTCAAGATAAATCCTCAGGGATTCACCGACAAAGTCATGGGGCTCCACAAATCGTAAGCGAAATCAAATTTTTCACGGACCTCCATTGGTCGGTTTTATAAGAAAAACATCAGTAATTAATAGTTTTATTTTAATACTTCCGTGTGATGACGGCGAATAGAATACATGTGTCAACACCCCAGCCCTACTTTTCCCGTCGTGGGGGTTGTAAGAGGCGACCGAGGGAACTCTACAGAGGACGGGCAGCATAAAGGCCGCGGCACCCATGAAACATTTGATTTCGAGTGAAGAACAAAAATGTCAGCTTGTCTTCTACCATTACAGGCAGATAATATTTTAACACGTTGGTGCAAACAAGGTCATAGAACGTTTCCTTGCGATATTGTTGATCTTTAGGTACAGATTCTTACGAAAGCTCATTAACTTCTATGTGCATATTCCTAACTACATGATACTTTTGCCACACAACGTCAATGATAAACGTTGAAACACTGTGTGCTGTTTCACAATGGCTTTAAGGTCTTGTAGCGAACAGTAACGTTTATAGACAGACATCACAGGTTATAGACATTATTTGGTATCGCAATCGAAATATCTTAGCGACGGTTCCTTGTAAAAACTTAGATAGTTTAAATAAACATTTTCAGAAAGTTTTAACCTTTATTTTATAAAATATGGTAAAAAAGCAGCTTGCTGTGTCTGGAATCAGAAAAATTTTGAAAATGGTCTAAAGTGAGAAAAGTTTGGGAATCTTTGAGTTACCGAGATGATTTTATCTTGTATATCAGTCGCAATACAAAAGAAAAAAAATCCCTGCCGCGTGTTTCTAAGTAAAGAGTTTGATATTTGATTCAAATTATGTGTTTTATTTTTCCGCAATTTATCCACTCTTTTTTTGTCACTCGAAAGTTACTACAATTTTGTTCCTTTCATAATTTGAAACATGCACATTTTAAAATACTAATAAAAGTCTGTGTTGTTACAGGTAAAAATGTCGCGGTGAAACTTCATGAGTGATCTACAAAGAATAATATTTTACATTACAACGATCTCAACGAACAAGATGCATTTCATAAATATCATAAAGTATACTGTAGTACTAATTCTAGTAAACACTAACAGAACGAACTGTCTAGACGAAGACATATACAGTACAGTATCTGATGAATACAGTGATTTGATGAATACAGAAAGTACTTTTACAGACATAGAATCAAAAACAGAGAAAAACGGTTCAATAACAACCCATGATTACATGATCAAACCAGAAGATTTGAGACTAGCAGACGACGATTCTCATGCGAACAACGTACCGAAATTCAAAAGTAACATCACTGAAGAAACAACAACAGAAATGCCAATACTAGATTCGGAAGGAAACATATGCGTCGGTCTAGTTGAACATTGTAATCTATCGAGAAATGTCTATTTAGATATGATACATGATTACATATACCCTCGACCGTACGAGTGGGTTCTAATCGCTACACATTCATTAGTGTTTGTAATTGGACTAATAGGTAATGCTTTAGTATGCATAGCGGTGTACAGAAATCATGCCATGAGAACTGTTACGAATTATTTCATTGTGAATCTGGCAATAGCTGACTTCCTTGTGATTTTGCTGTGTCTTCCGCCGACTGTTGTGTGGGACGTGACGGAGACGTGGTTCTTGGGTGACGCTATGTGCAAATTGCTGCTATACTTTCAAGTAAGTAAAAGTGTTATTTGGATCGATAAGTTTTCGGAAAAAAATACTAATACTCGGCAGATTTTAAAGCTTTTGGTGAAAATAAAAAAAAACAGTTCAGTTCTCGAGTCAAATTTTGGGTTCGCAGTTACAATAATTAAACTCTCATTTGAGAGCACTCGTGTATCAAAATGTTTATTTTATAGTGGTTAAGTAAGAAAAGCCTGATAGAGGATCGAATAACTACTAATTAGCAGAGATATTTCTACATTTTTAGCAGTTAAATACGAACTCACAATAATAAGTCGACATTTGCTGGGCAAGTACTAGTAAGTTTAGTATAGAGAGACACAAAAAATTACTGAAGACTCATGTCCATGGGGCCATTTTTCGCCTGACCCCGGTTGCGTTGTATCGGACACTATAAGCGGCCGCCGTATGCTTGGGTTCCCCTAGTTTTATCTGGTCTACCATGGTCAAACCCTGACATCCTTATCATTGGCTACACCTTTGATATATCTTCTTTCGAACAAAAGAAGGTTCATAAACGACGAACTTATCTGCGAACAAAAATAAAACATATATTTGGTTAAATTCAGAAACCTCCTTTTTTCAAGTCGCATAAAAATAAAGGTTGTTATTATTTTCCCTTCCTATTAATATTCTGACGTCACACACCTCTACTTATCCTCCTCCGTTTGAGTACAAATCTCGTGTAATATCGTATAAAGTATTTTGAAATCCATAGATTTATATATTAATAAAATTTACGCACGAACTGAACATTTAGAAGCTGTGGCCTAAATCTAGCATGAGAGGGCTTAAGTTTCGATTACTAAAATTGAACCTTATAAAAATCAGGATGTACACGGCACTCGTACAGCATAAAAATAGCTAGATAATCTTGGTACAGTCGGCCAAGAATCTGCTCTACCACCCTAAGGTTGAAACTCATATGAATGTCTTAAACATTAAGGTTCATTGTTCACTTGTCACAATATACCAACTCTACCTTATTGATGTTTTAGTGACACAGGAAGTGTCATCGAAACTGATAGACAATTTTTTTCCGTTCTTTTCCGACCGTACCAAAAATTGTCTAGTTATTAGGTTCGATTAAGAATCTATTAGACGGTCGGCATGGACTAGTGATCAGGGCATATGCCTCTAGGACAACGGCATTTGTTGTGTGCGTTTGGATGTGTTTTTTATAAAAAAAAAATACACTTCACGAATTTTAATCCCAAATCGGGGTAGGCAGAGGCACTTGCTTAATAAGCAAATGCCCACGGTTCACGAAGCGTATTTAACCCAACGTGACAGGGGGTGAGCCCGTCACCGTTAGAGGGTTCACACACCATGTGGTGTGCGGGTTTCATCACGATGTTGTCCTTCACCGAACGAGCGTTGCGTTGCGTACATAGGCTCTGTAAAAGAGTCCCATTGGTACACATCCAGTAGCCGGACTCGAACCCGCGACCTCCCGGTTAAAGTCAAGTATTCGAGCAAGTGAACTACAGACGCTCTCGTTTTGTTTATTTATATATGTATTTAAAAGTATTTATGTAAATATATCTGTCTCTGGTACCCATAATACAGGTATAGTTTGGGATCAGGTGACCGTGTGTAAAAAAAAATGTCCCGGAAATATTATTATTTCAAATTTATTAAACTGGCTTCTCGCATAGAGTTATGTTAAAATCAAGACAGGTTGGACCAATTATTTCTCGTGGTTTCACGAACGAAAGCAATATGAAAATTGCATGCATATTCATACTAATTAAAACATGAAATTCATATCCAAAAAAAAAGAAAAATCCCTCCACGCCTATTAAAACTCAAAGCAGGGTAGGCAGAGGCACTTGCTAAGCAAATTCCTACGGTTCACCAAACGTTTTTAACCAAACGTGACAGGGTCATGTTGTTAGTGTGTTCGGTCATATAATCATTCGAGATTTTGATGTATCGAGCTGGTAAGCCGTCGAGGCTAGAAATCCGCTTTTATGTGGTTGTCTTCAAAATATTCTTGTAGATTATAATAAGCTTTGTGTTAATAGTTGTTTTAAAAAGAGTCAATATGAATGTCATGTTATTAAGGTCGTCTCTTAGTGTGCACGACTGTGCCAATTTTGTAATTAGGATTTTTATACCAATTTTGTTAGCATTCATTTCATAGTTTTAGTTTTTGATATCGACATGTATAATAGGTAGGTGGTTTCCAGGCAACCAAGTTTGTTATAACAATATAAGAAAATGTACGATGAACGAACGTTGTTTTTCTAAATCAATCGGGAACAAACGGGACTTAGATAGAATTAGGGCAGCGTTAGCTCAAACTTAGTATTAATAGAAGTTTATTATACACAATTCATGGAGAACTTTCAGGGCCCTTATTTCTTTTAGTTATGACAGATGGCGTTAGCTGTATTAGGGGGAAACGTCAACGAATTGACTAGCTTCAAGCAGCCAGTATTGAACATTGACAATTTGTTTATTGTTTGTACATGTTACAAAAGAGCCTGAAGTATGAATAACTTAACCAAATAATAAAAAACGTACTAAAATATAACTGACAGAAGTCACCGCGGACACCTACTAGCGACATCTAGATAAGACATTTTTGGAATTTGAAAATTCTCGATTGTCAGACATATGTGCTTGATGAGGGCATTGTGAGATTGGAAGTAGGTAAAAATAGTAGACATCTTTACAGGATAAAAATAGTTTATTCACATTTAAGACAGGACAACGCCTATCGGGTCCGTTAGTATTATATTAATACTAGTGGACGCCCCGCGATTTCATTCGCTTAATTTCAGTTCTTCATACAAACTATAACGCCCTCTATATAGCGACGCGACCAATTCCGTCTCCCGGTTCTAAGCTATCTCCCCACCAAAAAATACACTTCACGCTTTTAATCCCAAAGAGGGGTAGGCAGTTATCTCCCCACCAATTTTCAACCAAATCAGTTCAGCCGTTCTTGAGTTATAAATGGAGTAACTAACACGACTTTCTTTTATATATATATATATATGGTTATTTGCTAGGTTTTCATGACATTTCGTAAACATATTCTTGAAGTTATCAGTAGCCTTTCTTCCTGGCTGTCACGTCAGGTTTGTCATGTTTGACATCTGTCAAGACAAGACCGACAAAACGGGACCCAAACATGCAATAGGTACACATATCTTTATTAATCCAGCGTTTCATTTAAGATTAGAACAAGACACTGGCATGTCGTAGGAGTCTTGTTCATAGTGTTTTTTAATCACTATGAACAAGCGTTTGATCACCATCCTGCCTGATGTTAAGCAGCGATGTGGTCTACGATGGAGCACACTTGTTCAGAAGATACCCCGCGACTTGAAGACCTTCAAACTATACTGCGCAGGAAACACAGACTCCGGCAAGTCGTTCCACATCCTGGCGGTTTGTACTATGAAAGTGGGCTCATCCAATGATTTCAATGATCAATTGGGGCGGTAAATGCCAATAATCGCCACGCTTGGCAGGCGGGTTGGCGATCGCAGTGGTGTTGTGTTTCAACTCATAGAGGGCGCTGCTGCCCGTCCTCTGGAGAGTTCCCTGTGTCGCCTCTTACGACCCCCCACAACAGGAAAAGTTGGGCTAATAAACCATATCCTATGTACTGCACAGGAAACACAGAATCCGGCTGCTATGCTATACTGGGTGTCTTAAAATAGGCACGTCACACTGAGGTGTTGTAAGGTGTTGAGGAATTTTAAAGTGATACTTTTCTATGGGCATGTTAGGCTTGTTCGATTTGTACAAGTCCAATTTACCTACGGTGTCAGTGTGACGTGCCTATTTTGGGACACCATGTATGTGGCCGAATCTTGTTATCCTAAATGCAACCATCTTACTCAACACCTCGACTTGAGTGTATTTTATATCATTCCAACTCTTTACGGGATAACGAGCGTGACTAACTCAAACCCAATGTGATGAAGATTTCGTTCAATGTTGTACTAGCTATTAGGACTGTGAAAGATCAAACTTGATAAAAGCGTTACAACAACAAAGTTACATCAAGTTATATTCTAATTTAAACTCATTTTAGGTCTCCGCAAAGTCAAACTTTGACTATCATACCGATTGTTGACCGTTTAAAAGTTTGCCTTTTATAAAACGACCGTTGACTTTCAACTCTATGCCGCACGTAATAGAACATAGAACAATCGAAAAGGGAACGAAGGCTGGTAAGCGTTATTAACGATCAGTCATAAAACTTTAAGTTGCAAAATATTATGTAGCACAACGTCAGAAGTAGGTTAGGTATAATGGACCGCTTTACTTGGATCCAAGCTTGGCTTCAAACATTATTGTGCACACGTTTTTTTAACCTTCCTATACCCGCGTCATTTCTTGTAACACATAGAGGTATATCATGATGATGATGATGATATACCCGTGTAAGATTTCTTAGTTTTTTTAAATAGAGCGTAAATTAAAGCGTCTGTGGTCCGGTTGGTTGGATCCTTGACTTGTAACCGGGCGGTCGCGGGTTCGAGTCCGGCTACTGGGGATGTGTACCAATGGGATTCGTTTTCAGAGCTTATGTACGCACCGCAACGGTCGCACGGTGAAGGACAACACTGATGAAACCCGCACACCACAAGGTGTGTGGACCCTATAACGGGGCGATCGGCTCACCCCCTGTCACGTTGGGTTAAATTTGCTTAGTGATTCGTGGGCATTTGCTTTAGCAAGTGCCTCTGCTTAACCCTCTTTGGGATTAAAAGGCGGGTAGTGTATTTTTTAAACACTATGAACGAGACGTTTGACTACTATCCTGTCTGATGTTAAGCAGTGAATTGTTCATGAAGCCGTGTGGTAAAGGCGAATAGAATTCATGTGTCCCCAACCCATTCCGACATTTCCCGTCTTTGGGGTCGAGGCGATCGAGGGAACTCTCCAGAGGATGGGTAGCAGCGCTCTCTGTGCGTAAAGCCAGAACACCACTGCGATCGCCAACCCGCCTGCTAAGAGTGGCGATTATTGGCATTTCCCCCCAAATGATCATGGAAATCATTGGGGGCAGCCCTCGTCCAGAACGTGAACGTCATGTGACTGATGACGACGATGGTGATGTAATTGTTCACTAGATACCTATTTACCCATGACTTGAATAGCTCCAGACAATCATAGTCACCCACACGTTTGATGTAAATATTGGTGTACTGGATTTAATAGAAGGACTTGAGCCAATGAGGATATTCAGGTACTAATATTCATCGTCATGAACGTCATCGTTTTCCCTTTCGCCCTTATCCCACACTAGGTGGGGTCGGCGCAACACGTTTCCTATCGCCATTCATCTCTGTCACTCGTCATCTCTGCAGTACCATTCACGCACATGTCATTTTTAACATAGTCCAACCATACTTTCTTTGGTCTTCCTCTTCCCTTGTATCCTACCACATTCATGTACTAATATTATAAAGTGGAAAGATTTGATTGTTTGTTTCCATAGAATAAACTCCGAAAGAACTCGACCGATTATAAAATTCCTCAACCGCTGGGAAGCTACACTTTCTGCGGGTGACATAGGTTCCGAAATTCCCACGAGAACTGAAAAAAACTTTAATAGGACCGCGCGGTACAGGGGTTTATAATAAACAGAGATAGGTATGTATAACTTTAAAAAAAAACTGACTTCAAACAGTAAAATTTCAAACAAAATAAAAATCATACAAATCGATTCACTCAAATGTTATGAGGTAACAAAATAAATACCACCGCATTGAGGAACTCCTTCTTTTTTTGAAGTCGATAAAAAACAGGTAATGCTTCAGTCTTCTCCTGCTGATGAGCAAATACAACTGTTGCTCTATACAAAATTGTCGAGAATAATACCAAGTGACGTCTTGGAAATAAATGGCGTGCAGTGTTTTTTTAACTCTTTCCTGGACAGTAAACGCCTATAGCCATCATAACAAAGAGACATAAAATATATTGTGTCTATTTTACTGTCCGCCAATCTATATTAATATTATAAAGCTGAAGAGTTTGTTTGTTTGAATATTGAAAATTCGGTCTAAATTAATGCATTATTTGTTATAATATTATTATGCATGGATTTTTTTAACGAAGAAAAGCTACTTGACGAAAGAACGAAAAAAAAACGCGAGTTACACCGCGTGGTACAGCTAGTGTGTTAATAAATATTTCAAATCGCTCCAAGAAATTTCTTTCTTGATCTTTATTGTAATTTCTGACAAGATACGTAACACGTTTCGATTGCCTTGAAACAAACGAAAAGCTTGACACAAGAACCAATCACCGCGCGTATTTATTTTGCTGCTGGCTAGGGCATCATTTCAGAAAGAGGTATTGTCATAGATAGAAGAACGTACGATAAACTCCCTGTCCAGCTATAAGTATAAAATACCCGACCGTACTTAAATTTCACGATAATAGTCAGACAATATCATAAATGCTTATAAAATATATTATATCCTGAAATCCTCATTCTGAAACTACCTTCAGACACAGTTTTTTGCTCATGTTCGGCATATGCTTAGGCATAATGTAGCATATTTAGATATGCTACAGCAAATGTACTCTAACTTCGGGAATGGGCGCCTAGGGAGACTTTGTATCGAGTTTTTTTGTGGTTATGCTAAGCGGGCAGATCAGCATACGAAATATCGGGGATTGGCTGACAGAGGTCAGGTACACAATCGTAGATGCATCGATTGTGTACCTGACCTCTGTCATCAGATCTGATGTGCATTGATGTTTAATAAAGAACTCCATGACTGAAATTCAATGCGTCTGTGGTCAAATTGATCAGATTTTTTTATCACTATGAACAAGCGTTTGGCCACCATCCTGCCTGATATTAAGCAGTGACGTGGTCTACGATGGAGCACATTTGTTCGTTAGGTACCTATTCACCCGCGACTTAAAGACCTTCAGACTGTAATGCGCAGGAAACACAGACTCCGGCAAGTCGTTCCACATCCTGGCGGTACTTGATTGAAAGATTTGAAACCGAGAGGTCGCATGCTACTGGACGTGTTTTGATACACGGTTTGCAACACTTTTTCAGAGCCTATGTCGACGATTACTTTTGTTTTAAAGTCATAAATGACGTTCATCAAGCTTTGTGTTAGAATGATCAAAAATAAATTATTTGAATTTGAATGTACGCAACGCAATGCTTGTACGTTGAAGGACAATATAGTGATGAAAACTGCATACCACAAGGTGTATCAATTGTATAACGGCCGGTCTCACCCCTTGTCATGTTGGATAACATAATAAGGTTGGTGAACTTACGGCATTTGTTTAGCTAGTGCCTCTAACGATCCCGCTTTGGGTTTCACCCACTTGTTTCTATCGTCGTTTTAAAACTGTTCAGAACTCTTTTTATTTTCAAGAAGAATACTTCTTTGTTTGTCATGTCAATGTCAACTTGGTTCTATAATTTTGACGTTTTATTTTCTCACTACGGCTACTGGACGTGTACCAATGGGACTCTTTTTCAGAGCCTATGTACGTAGCGCAACGCTCGTACGGTGAAGGACAACATCGTGATGAAACCCGCACACCACAAGGTGTGTGAAACCTATAACGGCGATGGGCTCACCCCCTGTCACGTTGGGTTTAAATACGCTTGGTGAACCGTGGGTACTTGCTTTAGC
>SJJU01024839.1:0-12076 GCA_012932125.1 Conopomorpha cramerella | reverse complement strand
GAAAAATCTGTTGTTATCAAATGCCTCAGCAAATTTCAAACAGGTGAGATTAAATGCCTAGGGTACCTATGTTGTCAGTTAGATCCCAATACCAATGTCTTTTTTATGCCAAAGTGATCGAGAAGTTAATTTACGTAAGAATTTTTTTTTGTTACAATCAACTGTATTTTTCGAACAAACATTGTTGTCGTATGTGAACTATCACATGAGACTCGATCGCGGATTATACTACGAATACTTAAACTGGATTGAACCTTGTTCAATATAGCTGACCTTCTCTCTGTATGAACTTTGTAAGACTTAAAGCTCATTTTAAAGCAAATGTACCGTAGCCAATGATATCAATCATCGCACATCGTCTTATAATCGCATCAATTTACTATGGATCATTGATTGATCGCGTGAAAGGATTACATCGCGTGAACCAACCCACTTATCCCTCACAATTAAAATGTAAAAACATGAACGAAGAATGTACCGCAGCCGTGGATTCGATAACCATTACATGTTTTTCGGTTTCTTTCTAAACCGTCTCGAGGGTTCATAAAAGGTCATTATTATAACGTTTTATTGAAACATAGTATAAAACAAAGTATGTACAAAACAATTCGCCTCCCGCCTCTGATCCTATGTATGCTTATTATATCTTAAAAACTATTTTGATGCGGTTTTCTTTGGTAGTTAGAGTGATTCTTGAGGAAGGTTTATAATTATGCATGTAAGCAGAGAAGCACTGTTAATAATGTATATTGATAACGTTTGCCGGGTCAGCTAGTAGAAGATACAATATTGTTTATGTTGTATCCTGCATGTAGTAGGTACTTCTAGAGGACTGTCCGTTGGTTCACTGGCACTTCGATAGTAGTAAAATTGTTAAACCATCTACATCTTCATTTTATTCTGGGTAGTATTTCGAAAAATAGGAAGGTACACTAAGCCAACAATCTGGTCTACCACCCTAAGGATGAAACTCATTGGAATGTCATTAGACATTAAGGTTTATTTTTCACTTGTCACAATATAACAACTCTATCTTATTGAAGTTTCAGTGACACAGGAAGTGCCATCAAAACTGATAAGACTTTCTGGGCCGCCCATACCTACTTTCTTGTTTGTAGGTACTAACGATATATAAATACATTTTAAAGTTCAAAATGTTTAATCCCTTGCCTAATAAAAGCGTGTCCCTTATTCACAGTCCACTGAAACTGGTTATTTTGTATCTGACATATAATTTTGACAAGTTAAGCAGAAGTTCGTATACTTTCGGAATGGTTATTCCGCCCGTGTCTATACTAAAACTTAAAAAATGTACGTTGTTCTAAAAAAATATTGGTATGTATGTTAGATATATCACCGAAACATAAATTTGCTTTTTGCTTACCATTTTACAAATTGTGAATACGTGTAGTTACCTACGTAATGTCCATTAGTGAACGACTCACAGTGATGAATGAGAGTGAATGACAATTGTACATATTGAATGAGTTAGTGATAAATGAATGGATACGTGAACGATTCAATAGCAAAGGCTTTACGTCCTAAGAACCGCAGGCACTTTAGAATTAAAAAAAAAACAATTTGTTTTCCTGTAAAATTGTGAACCTCAAGATGTACTAATGAATTTCATGGCTTACAGTATGTTTAATATTTCTTGACATGAAGGTCTTAGAGAGAATTCAGAATACGCTTCAGAGCATAATTTACTATGCAAGTATGCAATGTAGTGAGAAACTCACAGAGTTAGATTCCTGAGGAAAGCCTCTCAAGGTACAGTCGGAATCAAAAGTGCAGAAATACGATAATATATTTTTTTGTGATGAACATAGTTCTTTTATACGTTTTTTTTTCTGAATGAATCATCATCCGCGTGACGTCTGTTGCTAGACAAGGGCCCCCCTCCAGTGATTCCCATGATTTCATTTGGGGGGAAATGAAATATTCACTACGATTGGCAGACGGGTCGGCGATCGCGGTGGTGTATGGTTCAACTCACAGTGACCGCTGCTGCCTCTTACGACCCCAAGACGGGAAAAGTTGGGCTGGGGTAGTGACACATGTATTCTATACGCGGTCACCACACTGCTGTGCCTCCAGAAATAAATGTTTAATTTATACTTTTGACCCTGTAAGCATTCAATAAACCCAGGTATAGTATGTCTATATTTGCATCGTCGATTATTCACTACGCTTTGACTTCTGTACACACCAGTACATTTTTGCGTATTACCAAGACAACAGCTGAAACCAAAATAACGTGAAATATCATATTGTTGAGAATCCCTTAAAAAAGAGACCACGTTGAATTGGAGGAGTCCACAATAAGGCTGGAATATGTTAAATACATACGTTATAGTAGGAACCCCTTATTGCATTCTGGTTTAAAATATTACAGTTATTTAGAACAGTCATAATGGAATACAATATTTGCTTGCTGGTCTAATATTACCGCTAACATAAAATACTTTAGCCAAATAATATTCATGCGGGTAAAATGTATTATAGCCATTATTGGAGGAATGCGTTTCTCTATTTTTTATAGGAATATACAACTAATTGTGTGTCTGTGCCCAGTGGTCGGAAGGCTGGACTTGCAACCATTAGGGTAACGGTTCGAGACCAGTTGAATTGGGCTACCAATGAGAATATTTTTAGAGCCTATGTACGCAACGCAATGCGTGTATGGTTAAGGAAACATCGTGATGAAAACCTCCTGTCGTGTGAGCCCTAAACCGGCGGTGGATTCACTGACTGATTTTGAAAAACAATAAAATAGCGAAAAAGGAAGTCGTAAAGTATTGTTGTTTTGTAATCGATATTACTACTTTCAGAATTATATAATATTTATGTTTTATACTGCGTCTAAAATGATCCCGAGCAATGGTCTTGGAAACGTTGTTGGGCTCGTCAATATGAATAACTTTTACTATGCGGGGAAACAAAAAAAAAATCAGTTCCACACAAAATGGACAATTTTCTAACTCGCAAGATGACATTCAAGCCTAACAACGTTTTTAAGAGCACTGCTAGCGGTATTGCACTCAGTATATGACCCCGAAATGTTGAATTGCTGACGAGTGTACAGTAAGCTTAGCACAGCAGTGTTGTGTTGATAAAGTAAGTTGCTCAAGTAAAGTAAGTTGATAAAGAAATCAATGCTCTCCACTTACCACGTTGGTTCCTTTTTGGTGAGATGTGTAGTTATCAATGATAGCAAACTTTCCCAAACACATGGGATTACAAGCCTGACTCGTATGACTGACTACTTTAAAGAAACAATTGTATTACCTACCTACTTACTTACCTTTGAATACACACTTCACTCTAAACTTTTCTAAAACATATGCGATTTGCCGACTTAGAGGCTTTTTTCTGAAAATCTCCTTACCGCAAGCTAAGCAGCTTATGTCGAGTGTCACTAGCGCACCCCTTGTTATACTAGAAACATTAAAAAGTTTCCTTGCAACGTATATATTTTAACACTGCTTAAACTTGGTCGCCTCGGCATATAAGCTTGCTGGACGTTCCCTAATGACATAAAAGACCCTAGTGGCTTACTCGGCGCGTCCTTCTTTTCCAGTTTTTTAAAGAGCGTTTCTATTCTGAAACATATTAGATACCTACTTTACTTCCTCGCTCCACTTTCCAGCACAGTTTTTAACGTAGGAAGTAGGTGCATTGTCGTGGTTCGGTACTTGGATTCCTAATCGGGGAAGTTTGGTTTCCTGTCCGGTTATACAAAGGTTAGCGAAATTAGATAGACTTAAACTAAGCCGTGATATCAAACAGCAATACTTTTAAAGAAAAATGAATAATCAGTAAAATTTGACAGATTTGTGGTTTCCTCATGGATGCCAATGTCGGAACTGAACCAAATTGAATTGGACTCTATTTTAAAAAAAAACAATATTGAATTTAAATGGAACTAAATAAAAGCCTTCAACTAAATAAAAACAATCATCTGAATCGTTTTATCCCATAAAAAGTTTTAAGATAACAAACATAAAACATACCGACGAATTGAGAACCAGCTTTTTTCTGAAGTTGGTTAAAAATACTTTTTCAAGTTTTTTTTTATTATTTAACGTTGTATGGTAATCCTTACTAATACCATACTTAAATAACATAGAACAGACTGTTTTGTAATTTGTACATTATTTCAAGGTATTAACCCTTAACTGCATGTTTTTTTTGTCTGAATAAAAACCTATCCTTCGTAAATTATGTGGCCTGCATCATGGAAAAAAAATAAAATATTAAAAGTGGTCTAAAGTCAAAACTGTGTTCATACGTATTAGTTGTACCTTTGACAATAATTTAGAATAAAACATCTGTAGATGGGACGGCTAGAAAAAAAATCGAGGAAAATTATAATGATGTAGATAGTATTACATCACTATGCAGTTAAGGGTTAATATCAAATAATACAAAAGTAAAATACACTGAGTAAGTTTTTATGTTGGTAAAGAGAATTGCCAAGCGAGATCTCTTCTTCAGAGCACACACGCTAGGTTCTTACGTTGAAATAAAACATCGTGATAAAACCAACATAAGTGTGTACTATAACCGCCTACCCGGACAATTAGTAAACTTCGCATAGTATAATTTTATAAATATCCTTTCTGCCCTAAATTCTAATTCAAAACAAGATAAAAGCAAAACCCAACAGAATAAAGATCGATAAAACAACATTTCCACGTCATAGTGAAACGAATTAAATCAAATTATATAGGCCGTTAATTTTCAAACCATTTGCTCAGATCTCATGAAACCAAAAGTGAAACTCTTCAATATAACATTGGCAATAAATAATGAAGAGTTCGGATCGTAAAACGGAATGATAAACAAAAAGTTCCTCATAAACAGTTATATCCGACGTTTGTTAATCCCCCGGACAAGATAGCTGTAAACATTGATGTCTGATTTTAGCTTATTGGGTCAAGGATGCGCTGATTGTTTACACAATGTACGGAAGATATAACAGAGTATAATGGCGAGTGTAACCTGCTACAGTTTCACGTCGCCATTTTAAACTGAACTGTGACCTACCTGTACTACATTTTCGTAGGAAATGTACGAAACGTATCACTTGTCTCATCATTCTAGACTGGTGCGAGGCAGAAAGTGAGATACGACGTATTACAGTGTTACCTGTACGAAGTTTTACAGTGTTTTATGTCGTATGTATGTCCCCTTATGTACGATAGAGAAACATACACACACAAAGAAAACACGCTGTGGCAAACGAAGCAATTGCTAATTAGGTTCGAGTCGGAATCTTAGTCAATGTTTGGATATATCATCATTGTTTGGCACTTATTCATAATAATAACTATAGCTAACTTTTACTACTACATATCGACGTGGCGGTTTTAAGTTTACATTGGCCTTTTAACTTTGTATTGATTGTGCTGATCTATTACGTTATGAATAAGCAAAGTACACAGGGCAGCCTGATCCCGTATCAACCCACATTGTAGAGGAGATCCTATGATACACATTAATTATTTCACGTGTACTATAATAAATACCTAATACGCAAGGGTCCTCCATAATGCAATGCTGCTTAACACCGAGAGAATGGTGATACCTATATTTTATTAAGTGTGACTATTACCTTAGTTTATCTAATATAATACAGTACCGATGTAGACTTAAATAAAATAAAATACAAAGTCTACCTTGTTACCTAAATCCATCACAAAATATAGGTACTTTATTTCTTGAAATTAACAGCTAAGTAGGCAAACTCTTCAAATAATTTGATTGTTTTTAATTTGAAAACTTTTCTACGGGCTTTATTAATTCACTTTGTGGAACATTCGGACGGCATCCTTGAGTTTGATCACCTGCTGGTAGAAGCAGGTGTTTTTTACGACTCGCCCCAGATTTAGTGTCCAAACATTTGCCATAATTTTTATACGGGACAGGGCTATGGGATAGGCCCATTCTTCCTTTGCCGTGCCGACGTCGACACGACAAAATAAGTCGTAGTGAATTGAGTGTTCTACAAAAAAAGTGAAATGTATTTTCTTTACCATGAGTTTTACCTTTATTACAGATTGTTCGTACGTTAAAAGTACTAAATGTATTTTCATATCAAGATCAAATTGAATCACTTTTTTACCTATGATATGCTTTAAAAAATAATTTTTAAAGCATTTGGTAGCCTTTCCTTGATGAAAATATTCCTAACTTTGTGACTGTTTAATCTGTTTAGGGAAAAGGTTAAATGTACATAACTATCCAGTATCAAATATCCGCTTTGTTTAATAAGACATATTTTATTTCATTAAATGTCCAAACTATAATATAGATCCGAGACAGAATTGTTCAGTTTTTTGTATTAATTGGTAATGATAACTTACCTCGGTATAACAATGAAAAACAACGCAAATAAAAAGCATACCAAAGTTGTGTGGATAGTGTGGTATAGATTTTAGCAGTCACTCGTCTTACACACATGTCGTACCTACCAAATAAAACTAACGACGTCTCTGGGGTGTCCAACTACAAGTTTATACATAATTCAAACACTAAAATCACAAAGTATAAACTTTTCGCTTCAATACCACTAGGCGTCGCTGCTTTAATGTCCAATTTGTTTTTCTATTTATCTTTGCCGAGCCTAAGCTGGTTGCCGTTTTTATTTTTGTTTTCGTACTCTTGAGACATGCGCGAGACATGAGTTATTCAACGTTTTAACACCTTTAATTCCCATTTACAATCCCGCCCTCTGTGTGTGGCAAATATTATAGAATCAGCACATTTGTGCCAGTGTCTACTTAAACGGCAACCGAACAAGTTTCATAGCAATCGAATTTCCGAATTCTTTTGTTTTCGATGTCTTAACGCTTTTAAATTCGCATTTTAAGAGCACACTTAAACACAGCTGAAGTTCGTCTAAAATTTTATTCCACTCCAGAGACGGAAGATTCGCCAAAAAGAAAATGAGAGCTATTAACTTTAAAAGCGTTGCGGCTCGTTTTATCAATTCGTGCAAAAAGTTTAACAGCGTTTCTAGAGTCTGTCAAGCGATGTCACAAAATATATACGAAATAAGCAAGGGTGGAGACTCTAAGAATGTCACTTCAAACACGTCGGTTTTCTAACGAGTTAGAGATGTCGAAATTCAAAAACGAGAGCCAAAAATCTGAACTCGCGAGTTTTAGGCATGTCGCGTCGTTAGCGCCTGACGAGACGGCTGACAAGTAAAAAAGACCGCCCAACAAATAAGGGGAATTTAAATAAAACTCCTCGAACTCGATTCCCGAATCGAAACAATCAGACTTTGGATTTCACTGTGTCGAAGCAAAACGATAAAAGCTGAATCGATTTTGTGGAAAACGATACGCCAAACTGGGCCGACCTATAAGGTATGGTAATATCCTCAATTTAATTTGCGAATTCCATATGACCGTTGTTTTAGTCGCCTTCTGGTATAAATTCTTTTGCGTTTCAATATGAGAACTTAATACAATACGGAGATTAATAAGAAAAGGGTACGAAGTTGATTTATTTTAAACGATCGTGTGATGATTTGCATGTTGAAAATGGTTTGTGCTCCTCTAGGAGAAATACAATTTGAAACGAGATTCACTGCACTGTTTGACACCTAACTAAAGCAAGCTTGGACATCACGACGTCTGTGGTTGTGTAGACAAAGGTAAAGTATGCATAACCAACACCAGGCTAAGGTAAGCCTGGGAGTGTGAATGCTGTAACCAACATTCGGAACAAAAAAAGTGTCAAGCTGTGAAGTACAATATGTTCCAAATGGAACAATGGTCCATCGATTCACTTTGACGAGTCGTGAAGGGAGCGAAGACTGTTGTCCAGTAAACGAATGCATACTACAGGGTTTGTGTTATCCGCCATAAAGCATGAGTGTTTCGAATCTATTGTTGCGGTTTGTGTTTTCCTTTTAAATTATCCAATAATTTATCACACATTGTATGTGTTGTGTTTTCGATTTTAAACTTCGAATGTTGAAAATGGTTCACGGATATTGTTCTCGTACGTAATCAGTATATTGTCCGATGTGGCAAATAAACTAACGCACACTAGCTAACGTTGAACGGATTACAATAAGCCAACCCACGTACAGTCTGGTTTATAGATTACATCTAGCTAATCCATTCATGCAACATCGGCTAACTGTTGTTTTGATTGATGTTTCGATTCGAAACAATACAGTGGCCAATACGTCAATGCAGTATCGATGACCTTCTCACATCTGAGAAAATTATTAATATCACTGTTTGACGAATCGTATGGGAAACGCTAACAGGAATCGATACTATTTCAAAAGCAATCAATTAACACCTACCTACTTGTTATGAAAGAGAAAAACGTATGCTCCTTAAATGGAGGGCTTAACAAGTAGACTTGAATGTTGATTTGTTGGTCTGCATGTTCAGTTTGTATATGTAAATGCTAAATGGTTCTTAAATCAATTACCCGATTCTGAACCAACAAATCAAATGTCGGACAGATTTTTTTACTTTAGGCGACTAATTAAAAGCAAAATTTATTGCTGATAAATAGGATATATTTCAATCTTAATCTAAAACGGATTTTATAATCAGTTTCAAAGCAAATTTTGCTTCAATAAAGTATTTTAATGTGTGTTTTTGTCGATCCGAGAGTATTAGAACTCGCCGAATATAAAACATATTACGAGCTTGTGTGTTTTAACAACATGTTGGATATACTTTACAGTTATAATGTAGGCGACGTTAGTGACTGTTTGGTTCTTTCTTCGAAACTGATTAAAGAATTTTTGTTTAAAAAAATGTGTTCACCAAACCTAATTGATTATAATAATTACACTTATACACAACAATTTTTTATACTTATACACAACAATTTCTCGTTTTATTTTGGTCAGTGGATTTTCCATGTATGTTTTGGGTAATCAGATGTGTGTGGGTGGGTTATTAGTAAGACGGAACACTTCTGAAATGTAATGTAATTAAAAATTAAATAATACAATTATTTCTATTTTAATACCGTTTTGTTTCCAAAAATTATCAACCTACAATCTTGTTGCCAATCAAAGCTGTGTTACGAGTCCACGCCTCGAATTAATATGCAAATTTTGAAAATGTTTTTGCTACCATAACTCTTAGCATACCTTTACCAGACAGAAACCTAGGTGTCGATTAAAAACAACGATCATATAAATCAGAGACTACTGTTATGGGTGACCAGTTTACCTTTTTTAAGTTACAATCAGATAACGATAAAATACACGAGCGTATCGAATTGCTTGTAAATTCACCACATTAATATGCCGTTTTGCGTGGGTTTCAGCTCCTGTCACAACACTAGATTCAACTCTGTACCTATCAAATTATTTGCAAAATTAATCGAGCCTTTGTTAAAACATTGCTGTACATCGTGATACCTCTCGAAAGTGTTTTGGATAGGTAACAATCATCCTACATGGGTACCGTACATCGTATGTCAAAACCTACATCGTGTTAAATTTCCTGACAGACATGCAGTGTTTGGTCATGGCAATGATGGCTAAACCAGAATGAAGGCGATTCTCCCTTATAGACATTTCACCGATAAAACATTGGGTACCAATTTGAATTTCGAAACGTTGAAGAAGTTAACGTCAATTTGTTTTCTTTTTATTTTTATGGCAACGGCCAGTTACATTGTTTTGAAACGGGGCGGGCGAAGATAAAACAGTTCGAAACTTTTCTAGTGCCGTTGCAGATCGAGCACAAAACGACGTTAAAATTTGTTCACATTAATTTCTTTATTCAAATTAAACCGTATTTCATCATAGCCCGGCCATTGGCAGCTCGCCTCCGCCCACAACGCTTTAGTGGTATAATTCTAATTTGTTTAATTACATGTTCTGTGTTGGCAACGTGTTCTATCTGATCGGTGGGATACAATAATCATAATTTCTAATACAAACATTTTGAATACTCCGCGATAATAGCTGGCGTTTTAGTTCGTATCGCGTAGGAAGACTATGTCAACACTGTTGTTATTGTAAGGATTTGCAAAATTTATTTAACACGATAATCTTTCTATTGTTAGAAGTGTCTAACAGTGGCTTGACATATTCACTACTAATGCATTTAAATTTGACAACACTTAGTAGGCATATTATCGGAATGGGATCCTTGATCAGACCTCGTACTATGAAGGCTAATAGGAATTTTGCTATCGGTGTGTGAAAGGGATAGCGCTAGATGAGCGGTATAACACTGTCACTGTCACACAGCGTAATCAACATTACTTTAAGACCTCATGGTACGGGGCCAGAATATGATCTGAGATGTAAATACAAAGAAACAGAAAGGAATAGAAATGTATCAGCTGCCTTTCTTCCTAGCATGTCGTAGGAGCCAACTATGGGATCTGGAGATTTATATTTATTCAGGATTGGAGCTAGCCATTTCTAACTAAAGGCCAATATAATATTGACGTTTTTAAACTCTTATTATGCTGAATGTGTGTGTCGAAGGGTTTTTGTGATCCTCAGGATCTGTGCACCAACTTTTGGGGATTACGAACGTTAATGTATGTACTTTGTATATTCTTTCTTTGGCATATTTGACATATTATTACCATTATATGATTACTCTGCTTCAACATATCCCACAGTAAAAACAAAAGTGACTCAAAACAAAATGTGTAATTTTATGAAATTGAACCTTAACATAAAAGATACAAAAGTTAAATTACAAAATCGTCATGTTTCGTATTGGGTCCTTTTTGTTCTAACTATGAGATATCTGAGGGCAGGAAATTAGACTAGGGTCCTAAGTCTACTACACTCTGGTAGTTGCATCGCTCTGGCATCGCAGCGAGGGAACGCAGCAAACGATGTGCATTACTGATTTCGTTTCTTTCATTTCGCTGTCGTCCGTAATAAATCATCGGTGCATATCGTTTGCCGTTACGATGCCAGAGCGATGCAACTACGAGAATGTAACAGACTTGACACCCAGATCCTTGCCAGTACCGGCTTCCGGAGTAGCAAGAGGCTTATCAGCAAGGGAATTATTATTTATTTAATCTTTATTGAACCAACAGTACAAAGGGTGGACTTAATACTAAAGTATTCTCTACCAGTCAACCTCACAACATGGGAGAAACATAGGTGCGCGTCAGTATTTATAAAGTTTTAAGTGAATACAATAATAACTTAAGTAGGTAGGTATAACAGAATACACTCAATAACAAACAGTTATAATCACATACCTACTACTAAATCTACAAAATATAAATGAACACGTATTATAATATAGTAAAAGTACTATTGCTAAAAATACGAATAATGAACACATACATACATACTAAAATAAATTATCTGTGGATTTTGTTTAGGCGTAACTTATAGGCAGTTACGAACGTGTTCTATTAAAGTTTGAAGTACGTACTATAGACTAGCTAATATTTTTCACTACGCAATAGTGAACACATAAAGCGAAATAGATTATCTAGATACAAATCAAATATAAATGAAAACGAATAGTTGGCTGACACATTTATTGATTAAGTTTATACACAAGCATAAATCAATATCTTGGAATTTCACAATGATCGAGTTTAGGGCTGAAATAAATTCCAAAACCTGCAATGACATAAGTAATAGCGTAGTTAACAATTGACTGGATATTATATCGCTATTGGATTTACACAATTTTCTACATAAATTCGGCTGCCATGATGACAGTGATGAAGAAGAGAGTACAAAGATTCGTTTTATCATCAGCAAGCTCACACTCAAGTGTAATCTCAGGAGTGTATCTAAACAAGCGCTAGTTGGACGCCGCCGGGAACGGGCTACTCCACATCTAGAGAGTGTAAAAGGACCCCGAGCAAGTCTTAGAAACGTTGTTGGGCTCACATTACGTAAAAACTGAACTTTAATGTCTAATGACATTCATTAATATTAGGGTAAGTAGTAGACCAGATTTACTGACTTTATAGTTTATTACATACATACACTTCACGCCTGTCTCCCAGAGGGGTAGGCAGAGACTACAGATCTCCATTTGCCACGGTCCTGACATACCCCTTTCGCTTCATCTACATTCATACA
>SJJU01024838.1:0-10795 GCA_012932125.1 Conopomorpha cramerella | reverse complement strand
TCAAGTTAAATGTTTTCATCCGTGTCATTAAACAGATGAAAAAATCCCAACATTTCGTGTGCGGGTTTCATCACGATGTTGTCCTTCACCGTACGAGCGCTGCGTTGCGTACATGGGCTCTGAAAATGAGTCCCATTGGCACACGTCCATAAGCCGGACTCGAACCCGCGACCTCCCAATTGCAAGATTTATATTATTATTGAGTAAAGGTGAAAATAACAATATTTTAGAAATTACATTTTTCGCAGGCTTCGTCGACACAATGTATTATGATACCGGGAGGAATTGCAGTGCAAGATCCAAATAAACCAGAATACGCACTTCTGGCTCAGAAAGCTTTAGAACAAATGGACAAGTATGATTTGAATAAAGTAAAACTTGGGAAGGTCAACTACGTTACCACACAAGTGGTCGCTGGAATAATCACCAGATTAAACTTCACAATAGTTAATGCTCAGGAACATGACTGCTATTCGGAGATTTGGGAAAGAGGGTGGATTCCTTTAACAATATATAAAACAAACTGTAATTAGTGTCATGTTTGTAACTTTTAAAAGTTATACTCGTATAACATACACTCCTAACAGGTGTACTATTATATCATCTGTACTGTTTTAACATCTGTAACTATTTACGTGTTGGCAATCTATCTTTCTTCTAGCTATACTATAATAAAACTGTTCGGGGTTCAAAACTGTATTGATTTTTTTTACGAGAAAGCCAGTGGAGTACCTATATCAAATTGCCGTTACAGAAGCCGAATTTTATATTTTTGGAAAAAAAATATCTGTCTGACTGTTTGTCCGTGAATAACGTCAAAACGGCTGGACAGATTTTGATGAAATTTGGCACACAGATACCTGATACACTGGAATAAGATTTAGCCTTTTATTCATTTCCGGCGAATTCAATTTGGTTCCCGTAGGATCGTCCTAAAACACACAATTTCCAATCGGCTGAACGTATCGTAATGAAACATTCTTGGATTGATAGAATTTTAAAATGTATTACATGCTTTTAAAATGTATCCCATAATTCCTTGAAAATAGGTAAAATGCACGTAATATCTAAATATATAAAAGGAAAAGCTGACTGAATCAATTACTGACTGACATATCAACGCGCAGCCCAAACGGATAAACGTAGGTGCTTGAAATTTGGCAGAAACGCTTAGGTAACGTAGGGGTGCACTAAGAAAGGAATTCCCGAAACTCCCACAGGAACGGGAATAAACGCGAAAATTGTTTTATATGAAAAAGTCGAAACGGGTCAAGTTAGATGCTTGAAATTAAGGGTATGCCGGTACCTTAATAAACTTACGCTCAGGGCAAGAGGATATACGAATCATTACCACCGGGGAACGGGTGTTAGAGGAATAAAACGGTTTGTTTTGAAAAAAAAACCGCGAAAGGTTAGACGATTTGAAAATTTGGATATGTAGGTACTTATTGAACGTAAAGCTTACTCAACGAGATATATTGCTAAATACAACGGGAAATGGAAGTTAGCGAAGTCTTTATATGAAAAGTCACGTTTTGAGTTAGGAAACTAGCACCGCAATACCTTAGTAAAATATAAAGTTATTGTTTTTTTTTTTTGTTTTGTGGCTCTGCAGGGCTCTGTTGTGCCCAGTATCACTGCGACCATCGCTGATCTATTGTGATCGCCACCTGGCTGATCATTTAGAGTTCAGTATCAATTTTGAGTGCCTTTACAAAAGTAAGTACTTTTTTGATACTGAGATTCACCACCTCATCTGATGAAAATATATGTTTTCCCAGATGTGTGGATCGTTTGTGCATCAGGGGTCCGCAATCACTCAGAAGGTGTATGGGAGTTTCTTCACCCTCATTGCAGAAGCGACACATGTTTGTGTTTCGGATGCCCATTTTGCACATGTGTTTGTTTAAACAGCAATGTCCTGTCAAGGTTCTCACCAGGATGCGTAGATTGTGTCTGCTTAACTCGATAGCTTCTCTTGCTGCTTTGCTGTTGTAGGCTTTTATGAGAGCTTTGGATTGTTGCATCCCTGGCGATTGTTTCCACTGCGAGATCGATTCTTCTCTGCATTGTTCCTTTATGTGTCTGTTGCGAGGCTTTTTGGAATGCCACAGAATGGTTCAGGCCCATAATGCGTCCCATCTGCTCCCACCCTTGCCAGCTCGTCGATCATTTCATTGCCATCGATACCGGCATGACCAGGAATCCATCTGATTACGACAGTGTTAGAATTTCCTAGTTGGTTTAGTACATTCACACAGTTTTCGACCAGTCTAGAGCAAATCGTGCTAGAGTCCCTTGATAGCAGCCTGACTGACCTCTGCCTGAAAAATGGAGGCGTAGGCACCCATGTTGATGCTTTTTGTACACTTGGGACGCTCTCCATAAATTCCGCACCCTACCCTATTGCCGGAATTTGATCCATCCGTGTACCATAGTAGCGAGTCCCGCTTCCAGTTTAGGCTTTTGTTTAACCATTGGTCCCTGGTCGGTATCTCCACTGTGAAAAATCTCTTGAAATTGTAGACGGGGTTCATGGCATCAGAGATCATGTTCATGATTGGCGTTTTCATCAAAGAGTCCTGGATGACCCTCTGTCTGTAGACGCTAGCCTTCGCCTCACTGCGCACGTGTGTGTGCAGTGGAGGCAGGCCAAGTAGTGCGTCCAGCGCGGGCCCCGGGGTCGTGGACATGCCCCCTGTTGCCATGAGACAGGCAGTTCTTTGAATGCTGCGTAGTTTGTCGATTGTTGAGGTTTGCTCTGTTTTCTTATACCAGACTATTGCGGCGTATGTGACTATTGGTCTCACGATAGCCTTGTACATCCAGATGGCTATCTTGGGTTTTGGTCCCCATCGCTTCCCTGACAATCGACAGCTCCTAAGGCCATCAGGATGTTATTTATGTGTGTATTCCACGTGAGTTTTTGATCTAGAGTTACACCTAGGTATTTTACCTCAGTGGAGAATGCAATCTTTTTGCCGTGTATATTAGGCATTGTTAGATTGTTTAGCTTTCGTTTCCGTGTGAATGGTACTATAACGGTTTTAAAATAAAAACTGTTTTAAAATTAAGATAAATCCCAGCGGGAGGCAATTTAATATGTATCGGGCAGTAGGAGCTACCGGCCTAGTGATGATATTCTGTCATGGGAAAAAGGAACAAGCACACCGCTACCGACCGACCAAAAATATCGGACATTGGAAAAATAGGAAAAATATCGTAGGTCATGTATGAAAAGATGTATGAATGTAGATGAAGCGAAAGGGGTATGTCAGGACCGTGACAAATGGAGATCTCTAGTCTCTGCCTACCCCTCTGGGAGACAGGCGTGAAGTGTGTGTATGTATGTATGTACATTGGAAAAATATTGGTAAAACACCTTTTATTACGTATACAATTTTAATTAGGCGAGATAACGACTTAAGCATTGATAATACTATTTCTATGGATATTATAAATAACAGCGCAATTAAGCGCAACTTCACTAGACTACACAGTAAATAACATACATTGATGCAATAGGAACAATACAAAAATACCACAAATAAACAAAAAAAAAATCAGTAAAAAAAACAAAACAAACAGTTAAACATGCTGCCCTATCTAAACACTTCATTCGCTATTCTGTTAGCGACCTGGTTCGTAAGTACCTAATAATAATATATTTCACGCTTTTTAATACCACATCGGGGTAGGCAGAGACACTACCTAATAATACTAAATTATAGTTTTATAAATAAATGCTGTACCGCATATTGCTCACGATTTTTTTCGATTCCGTACGAATTCCGGGATAAAATATAGTGTCTAGTACTCAAGGGACTAACATTTGCATTTATTATAAGTATAAATTGCAATTTAAAAAAAACCGATTTTAAATATTCGTGTCGTGCCCTTTCATTTGATAACCCACTTGAACACCCTTACTAATATTATAAATCGGAAAGTGAGTTTGTTTGTTCCACTTTCACGCCGTAACTACTGAATCGATTGCTTTGAAATTTTGCAAACGTATAGTTAGAAGTCCGGTTTAAATAATAGGGTACTTTTTATTCCGGAAAAAATTGATATTCCCGAGGGAAAACAAAAATATTCCTGTATACCGCAATATAACTGAAGTCCACGGGAGCGAAGCCGCGGACGGAAAGCTATTATTTGTTTTAAGTCGACTTTTTTTCCCGACTTTCATTTAACCTTCATAACTTTTCAACAAATTATCCATTTTTTTATTTAATAAACAGATTCTAAATATACGTGTCGTGCTCTTTCATTTGACACCGCACTTGGACATATTTATTCAAGTTAAATTTATCATCCGTGTCATTACACAGATGAGAAAATTCGCAACATTTCGTGTGCGGGTTTCATCACGATGTTGTCCTTCACCGTACGAGCGTTGCGTTGCGTACATGGGCTCTGAAAATGAGTCCCATTGGCACACGTCCAGAAGCCGGACTCGAACCTCCCAATTGCAAGATTTATATTATTATTGAGTACAGGTGAAAATAACAATATTTTAGAAATTACCCTTTTTCGCAGGCTGCGTCGACACAATATATGATTATACCGGGAGGAATTGCAGTGCAAGATCCAAATAAACCAGAATACGCACTTCTGGCTCAGAAAGCTTTAGAACAAATGGACAAGTATGATACGAAGATAGTAAAACTTGGGAAAGTCACCTACGTTACCACACAACTGGTCGCTGGAATAATCACGAGATTAAACTTCACACTAGTTAATGCTCAGGAACATGACTGCTATTCGGAGATTTGGGAAAGAGGGTGGATTCCTTTAACAGAATATAAAACAAACTGTAATTAGCGTCATGTTTGTAACTTTTAAAAGTTATACTCGTATAACATACACTCCTAACAGGTGTACTATTATATCATCTGTACTGTTTTAACATCTGTAACTAAGTATTTACGTGTTAGCAATCTATCTTTCTTCTAGCTATACTATAATAAAACTGTTCGGAGTCCAAAACTGTACATTGATTCTTTTTACGAGAAAGCCAGTGGAGTACTTCTATCAAGTTGCCGTTGCAAAAGCCGAATTTCATATTTTTGGAAAAAAATGTCTGTCTGTCTGTTTGTCCGCGAATAACGTCAAAACGGCTGGACAGATTTTGATGACATTTGGCACACAGATACCTGATATACTGGAATAAGATATAGCCTAACTTTTATCCCGGAATTCAATTTGGTTCCCGTAGGATCGTGCAAAAACGACAATTTCCAATTTCGGCTGAACGTATCGTAATGAAACATTCTTCGATTTATAGAATTTTAAAATGTATTACATGCTTTTAAAATGTATCCCAAAATTCCTTGAAGATAGGTAAAATGCACGTAATATCTAAATATATAAAAGGAAAAGAGCGTAGAAATAGAGCGTCTGTGGTCCAGTTGGTCGGATACTTGACTTGTAACCGGGAAGTCCCGGGTTCGAGTCCGGCTACTGGACGTGTACCAATGGGACTCTTTTTCAGAGCCCATGTACGCAACGCAACGCTCATACGGTGAAGGACAACATCGTGATGAAACCCGCACACCACAAGGTGTGTGAACCCTATAACGGAGATGGGCTCACCCCCTGTCACGTTGGGTTAAATACGCTTAGTGAACCGTGGGTACTTGCTTTAGAAAGTGCCTCTGCCTACCCCTCTTTGGGATTAAAGGCGTGAAGTGTATTTATTTATTTATTTTTTTTAAAAGGAAAAGCTGACTGAATCAATGACCGCACAGCCCAAACGGCGAAACGTAGGTGCTTGAAATTTGGTACGAACGTAGCTTAGGTAACGTAGGGGTGCACTAAGAAGCACTTACCGACCTCATCCCTGACCACCTAGGGAGCCAGGATGTGGCTGAAAACCAGCGCTGCGCAGGATCACAACCCTCGCTCAGCACAAGCTGAGACCACACCCTATTGTCTCATCATGAACATTCTATGCCAATACATATACATGTACCATGTATATACATGTACCATACCATGTACATGTACCATGTATATACATGTACCATACCATGTACATGTACCATGTATATACATGTACCATACCATGTACATGTACCATACCATGTACATGTACCATGTATATACATGTACCATACCATGTACATGTACCATACCATGTACATGTACCATGTATATACATGTACCATACCATGTACATGTACCATGTATATATACATGTACCATACCATGTACATGTACCATGTATATACATGTACCATACCATGTACATGTACCATACCATGTACATGTACCATGTATATACATGTACCATACCATGTACATGTACCATGTATATATACATGTACCATACCATGTACATGTACCATGTATATACATGTACCATACCATGTACATGTACCATACCATGTACATGTACCATGTATATACATGTACCATACCATGTACATGTACCATGTATATATACATGTACCACCTCTGTTTATGAGACAATAAACGTTTTCGTATTTCGTATTTATTTCGTAAGAAAGGAATTCCCGAAATTCCCACAGGAGCGGGAATAAACGGGAAAATTATTTTGTATTAAAAATCTTAACGGCTCAAGTAAGATGCTTGAAATTAGGGATGCAGGTACCTTAGTAAACTTAAAGCTTAGTGGCAAGAGAATATACGAAAAATCCCATCGGGAGGCAATTTAATATGTATCGGGCATTAGGAGCTGCCGGCCTAGTGATGATATTCCGTCATGAGAAAAAGGAACAAGCACACCGTTACCCAATCTCTTCCTGTATCGCGTATAATCCAACATCGTGTTAGACGCGTCCCGTAGCCGGACTCGAACCCGCGACCTCCCGGTTACTAGTCAAGTATCCGACCAAAAATATCGGTAAAAATATAGGACATTGGAAATATATTGGTAAAACACCTTTTATTACGTATACAATTTTAATTAGGGGAGATAACGACTTAAGCATCGATAATACTATTTATATGGATATTATAAATAACAGCGCAATTAAGCGCAACTTCACTAGACTACACAGTATATAATCCCAAATACATTTCAAATGACATACATTGATGCAATAGGAACAATACAAAAATACCACAAATAAACAAAAACAATCAGTAAAAACAGAAAAAAACATTTAAAGATGCTGCCCTATCTACATACTTCATTCGCTATTCTGTTAGCGATCTGGCTCGTAAGTACCTAATAATTATTATTATACTTCACGCTTTTCAATACCACGTCGGGGTAGGCAGAGACAGTTACTTATAATACTAAATTATAGTTTTATAAATAAATAGCTGTACCGCGTATTGCTCACGATTTTTTTCGATCCCGTACGAATTCCGGGATAAAATATAGTCTCTAGTACTCAAGGGACTAACATTTGCATGTATTATAAGTATAAATTGCAATTTAAAAAAAAAACGATTTTAAATGTTCGTGTCGTGCCCTTTCATTTGATACCCCACTTGAACATCCTTACTAATATTATAAATCGGAAAGTGAGTTTGTTTTTTCCGCTCACTCATCACGCCGTAACTAGTGAACCGATTGCTTTGAAATTTGCAAACGTATAGTTAGAAGTCCGGTTTAAATAATAGGGTACTCTTTATCCCGGAAAAAAATGATATTCCCGAGGGAAAACAAAAATATTCCTTTATACCGCAATATAACCGAAGTCCACGCGAGCGAAGCCGCGGGCGGAAAGCTATTATTTGTTTTAAGTCGACTTTTTATCCCGACTTTCATTCAACCTTCATAACTTTTGAATAAAGTATCCAAATTTTTATTTAATAAACAGATTCTAAATATACGTGTCGTGCTCTATCATTTGACACTCACTTGGACATATTTATTCAAGTTAAATTTATCATCCGTGTCATTAAACAGATGAGAAAATTCGCAACATTTCGTGTGCGGGTTTCATCACGATGTTGTCCTTCACCGTACGAGCGTTGCGTTGCGTACATGGGCTCTGAAAAAGAGTCCTATTGGCACACGTCCTCCCAATTGCAAGATTTATATTATTATTGAGTAAAGGTGAAAATACCAATATTTTAGAAATTACCTTTTTCGCAGGCTTCATCGACACAACAAGATATATCGGGAAGAACGATAGTGCAAGATCCAAATAAACCAGAATACGCACTTCTGGCTCAGGAAGCGCTAGAACACTTGAACAAGTATGATTTGAATAAAGTAAAACTCGGGAAAGTCAACTTCGTTACCACACAAGAGCTCACTATAATAATCACGAGATTAAACTTCACAATAGTTAACTCTCAGGAACATGACTGCTATTCGCAGATTTCGGAAAGTCGGTGGAGTACTTTTAGAGAATATCAAACAAACTGTAATTAGTGTCATGTTTGTAACTTTTAAAAGTTATACTCGTATAACATACACTCTTAACAGGTGTACTATTATATCATCTGTACTGTTTTGACATCTGTAACTAAGTATTTACGTGTTGGCAATCTATCTTTCTTCTAGCTATACTATAATAAAACTGTTCGGAGTCCAAAACTGTACATTGATTCTTTCTATGAGAAAGCCAGTGGAGTACTTCTATCAAGTTGACGTTGCAGAAGCCGAATTTCATATTTTTGGAAAAAATGTCTGTCTGTCTGTTTGTCCGCGAATAACGTCAAAACGGCTGGACAGATTTTGATGACATTTGGCACACAGATACCTGATATACTGGAATAAGATATAGCCTAACTTTTATCCCAGAATTCAATTTGGTTCCCGTAGGATCATCCAAAAACGACAATTTCCAATTTCGGGTGAATGAAACATTCTTCGATTTATACAATTTTAAAATGTATTACATGCTTTTAAAATGTATCCCAAAATTCCTTGAAGATAGGTAAAATGCACGTAATATCTAAATATATAAAAGGAAAAGAGCGTAGAAATAGAGCGTCTGTGGTCCAGTTGGTCGGATACTTGACTTGTAACCGGGAAGTCCCGGGTTCGAGTCCGGCTACTGGACGTGTACCAATGGGACTCTTTTTTCAGAGCCTATGTACGCAACGCAACGCTCGTACGGTGAAGGACAACATCGTGATGAAACCCGCACACCACAAGGTGTGCGTGAACCCTATAACGGCGATGGGCTCACCCCCTGTCACGTTGGGTTAATACGCTTGGTGAACCGTGGGTACTTGCTTTAGCAAGTGCCTCTGCCTACCCCTCTTTGGATTAAAGGCGTGAAGTTTTACTTATTTTTTTTTTTTTTTTTTTAAAAGGAAAAGCTGACTGAATCAATGACCGCACAGCCCAAACGGCGAAACGTAGGTGCTTGAAATTTGGTACGAACGTAGCTTAGGTAACGTAGGGGTGCACTAAGAAGCACTTACCGACCTCATCCCTGACCACCTAGGGAGCCAGGATGTGGCTGAAAACCAGCGCTGCGCAGGATCACAACCCTCGCTCAGCACAAGCTGAGACCACACCCTATTGTCTCATCATGAACATTATATGCCAATACATATACATGTACCATACGATGTACCTACATGTACCATGTATATACATGTACCACCTCTGTTTATGAGACAGTAAACGTTTTCGTATTTCGTATTTATTTCGTAAGAAAGGAATTCCCGAAATTCCCACAGGAACGGGAATAAACGGAAAAAAATATTTTGTATTAAAAATCTTAACGGCTCAAGTTAGATGCTTGAAATTAGGGATGCAGGTACCTTAGTAAACTTAAAGCTTAGTGGCAAGATAATATACGAAAAATCCCATCGGGAGGTAATTTAATATGTATCGGGCAGTAGGAGCTGCCGGCTTGGTGATGATATTCTGTCATGAGAAAAAGGAACAAGCCCACCGTTACCCAATCTCTTCCTGTATCGCGTATAATCCAACATCGTGTTAGACGCGTCCAGTAGCCGGACTCGAACCCGCGACCTCCCGGTTACTAGTCAAGTATCCGACCAAAAATATCGGTAAAAATATCGGACATTGGAAAAATATTGGTAAAACACCTTTTATTACGTATACAATTTTAATTAGGGGAGATAACGACTTAAGTATCGATAATACTATTTCTATGGATATTATAAATAACAGCGCAATTAAGCGCAACTTCACTAGACTACACAGTATATAATAACAAATACATTTCAAATAACAAACATTGATGCAATAGGAACAATACAAAAATACCACAAATAAACAAAAACAATCAGTAAAAACAGAAAAAAACAGTTAAAGATGCTGCCCTATCTAAATACTTCATTCGCAATTCTGTTAGCGATCTGGCTCGTAAGTACCTAGTCATTATTATTATACTTCACGCTTTTCAATACCATGTCGCGGTAGGCAGAGACAGTTACTTATAATACTAAATTATAGTTTTATAAATAAATGCTGTACCGCGTATTGCTCACGATTTTTTTCGATCCCGTACGAATTCCGGGATAAAATATAGTCTCTAGTACTCAAGGGACTAGCATTTGAATGTATAATCATTATAAATTGCAATTTAAAAAAAAACGATTTTAAATGTTCGTGTCGTGCCCTTTCATTTGATACCCCACTTGAACATCCTTACTAATATTATAAATCGGAAAGTGACTTTGTTTGTTTGTTCCGCTTTCACGCCGTAACTACTGAACCGATTGCTTTGAAATTTTGCAGACGTATAGTTAGAAGTCCGGTTTAAATAATAGGGTACAATTTATCCCGAAAAAAAAAAATGATATTCCCGAGTGAAAACAAAAATATTCCATTATACCGCAATTTAACAGAAATCCACGCGGGCGAAGCCGTGGGCGTAAAGCT